>JAOTQH010000046.1:2277973-2289267 GCA_025631255.1 Cornus kousa
GAACTTCTCTCTCTTACTGTCTCTCTCTAAACTCTCTCTCACTTCGCTTTTTCAGAGCCACCTTTGGTGCTTTGCGGGGATCACTCACGTTCTTTATTTTAATTTACTGGTTTGTGACAGCGGCTCTGTCTTGTGATGTTACCTTACAACCCTTGATTTTTCCATCGTTTTGACCGTTTTCCTAGGGTATCTTTGGTATTTAATTATCTGGCCGCCTTTCAATGGAACGTGGGAGTTCGGAAGTGTTCTTTTCAATGACCGAATTGCCCAAGGTTGGTGGCTCGGAGCGGGGGTTTCAGGAGTTTAGTGTGTCCCAGTATAGTATGGGTGTTTTAGTAATTGGAGTTTGTTTGTGATAAAACAGAATATACCGAATTGAATGCCACGGTGTGTTTGGGTTGTTAATAACTTGGGAATGAGTCGAGACTGACTTCTGAAGATAAGCATTTGTTGTCTTTCCTCCATGTGTTTTCCAAGTCATCATTGCGCCACAATGTTCTCTCTCTCTCTCTCTCACACACACGCACACACTGAAGGCTGCCCAAAATTTTGAGGAACTTTCAAAAGCGAGCCCTTTATTCGTATTTTCTTTATTTTTTATTTTATAGGAACTAGGAAGTGCTATGGAGTCGCACAAGGAACTGTACCTCCCCTTATTGGTTCACAAAATTAATAATTAATCCATCTTTCTTATTTTTGTTTGGTTGGACTTTAATATTTCGTTCGATAGGAAGGAAAAAATTAAATGGAAAGAAAAAATTGAATGTTTATGTATTTTTGTTTCGTTAGATGAAATAAAATGACAAAAGTAGACAATTTAATTTCATCATAGGACACAAAGAAAGAAAAAAATTTAAATTATTTTTACCATTAAACTCATCACATTTTTATTTATGAGATTTATTAAATACTTATAAAAGGTGGTGATGTAGTAATTTAAAATTTCTGTTGGATAAAATTTCGTGAAGGAGACATTATTCCTATTAACCTTTTTTTCCTTATATCATCTCTATTAAACAAATGAAATTTATTCATTCCTACCTATATCAAATTACCTTCGCAATTGACCTGGCATAATTAGCTTTCCTTTCATAACCGAGAGAAACTCTCACTCAAATTTCTTTTTGGTCAAATTTCTTTTTGGAAGCTAATTTTTTTTTTCTTTTCTTTTCTTGAATTATTGTTGGATTCCCTCTTGGATGTTTCCTACAATCACACAGCTTAGTTTTAGATTTTTATTTTAATACACACTTTTGGAAGTTTCCAGCAATCACACAGCTTAGTTCTAGATTTTTATTTGAATACAGTGTGTATATATATGTGTATATATTTATATATTGAACCTATGTATAATTAACCATATAGAGTATGATTTCTAAATAATTCTAATGTATTGGTATGAAACAATAACTCTCTAAAATTTAGAATTATGTTTGTATCTCTTCTGCATAATAAAGGCTTGGGATTATAAATGATTACTAAAAAAAAATTGAAGGCATCTATAAACGAAATTGTTTGATGCATTGTAGATGATGACTACTTTGATAGGCTTTAATATTGACGTGTGATGATTATGCTAGAAGAAGAATATGGATCTTTTTACTTTTGGAAATAAAATATTGAAAGAGTAACTAGCCTAAAAATGAGGAAGAGCTGAACTATTTCATTTCCTTATTTTTTTTTTTACAATTCTTTCCATTTCTTTGTTTACAAACATATTTTATATATATATTATAGTTAAACATATTATGAATGGATGTAGAAATCATTCTCATATCTCTTTCAGGCATTAACTAAATTAAAATTCAAAGTGGTTAGTGAGGTTTCTCTAAAAAAAAAAAGTAAATTGGGTGTGTGAGTTTCTCACTAATGAAGCAAATAATAATAATAATAATAAACTAAAATAAAATTCAATAATTTTATTTTAACTAAAACTCAATCCTATAATATTACTTCAATTAAAAATTACAATGATAAAAACCCAATAAAGAATCCAACGACAATTGAGGAAAAAGAAAAATAAAAATAAAACGAAGTTTAGCTAATTTGGTGGAAGTAAAAGAAAGATGTATGAAATATTTAAGTTGCTTCCATTAAAATAAGAAAGACAATTAATGATAACTTTTATGATTGACTTTTCAATCACCAGAGAATTTTTTTTTTGGTCCATGTCCTAAATTTAAGGCCTTTCAAATTGGAGGCTCTAAATAATAGTCTATAAGTGAACTAGTTACTAGGCAAACGGTTTTCATCTGGACATTGAAAAAAATATAATTCATCTTAATATCAAAAATTTATCTTACCATCCAACTTTTTGACATGTTTTATTTTACTTTTATTTTTTTCCTTTACAATATATATATATATATATATATATATATATATTTGTCTTCTCTTTTCCTTGATATCACCACCCATCAAAATTTAATTTATTTTATTGTGCAAAAGTTGACGACTTAAACTTCACTCCTATCATACAAAAAACTTGTCAGAAACATAGAAACTTGTTTAGACATGAATTGGGGAGCTTGTGTATGGTGCGTGACTCTCTGTGTATATATAATTTATGGAGTAAATAAGTACATATGTGCAAAAGAGTACATATACAAACAAGAGAAATTTACTCACATAAGTGAAATAAAAAATTGCAGTGCCCGAAAAAAAAAACAAAAAAATTTGCCAAGCCATGTAAAAAATGTTACTCCCGTAATCTTTACTTTTTGTTTCCATATTGTCCTTTACATGCTAGTTGCAGGCGTCCATTTTAGTGCCCTCGTGTACCAATTTTTAAGTACGGTTTAGTTATCCAATCAAAAACTTAATTTTAATCGAATTAAAATTTTATTTAACTAAATACATTTAATAAACACAATATGAGTATGTACTTAAAATGAGTACATACAAGGTGACACAGTTCAAATTTCACTGTTACTTTGATAATAAAAATTGAAATACATGTTGAAAAAATATATATATATATATATATATATATATATTACATTAGAGAAGTGTATTTACAACACCTAAAATAGAGGAAGATTGTAAGTGACTAGCAAATTCAATTTTTGGTTAAACTTTAACATTAAAAAAGAATATCCAAAAAAATATTATTATTTTTTTATCACTTAAAATTTACAGCACTTGAAACTTAAATTTTTCAAATTTATAAACATCATTTAGTATGTTTGAGTGACGAATTGAGTAGATGCATGTTTCATTTTTTTAACATAGTAAGGTACCATTTTTGTTCATTTATTGTTGCAATTAAAAACTTTTATTACAGATTCTTTCTTTTTTAGTCAGTATTAATGCTTTCTCGATTATATGCAAAACATTCACACTGGTGCCCTTCGTCACAATGGCCACCCACATGGTGCTAAGCATGGAAGATGGGATGGGTTCTCACTGCTTACTATGAAATGAGCATGTGGGGTGGAGGTACGTAATTATGAAATTTATATGTGTCTCATAATAAATTATGGAATATTTTAAGAGGTTTGATATCACTAATAAAAATAAATAAAAAGTTTTTTTTAATTATATATAATTTTTTTTCTTTTTGTTTTATAAGCTTTTAAATTTTATTCATTTATTTGGTTTCAAATTTGTTTACATTTGCATACTTGGAGGAGACCTTCCTATATTTACAAAAAGTCAATGAAGGCAATTTCCTCCGATCGGATAGGTTTTCACCCCACCTCGTTCCTAATGGGATGAATTTAGTGATTCTTAAATGGGTTTGGGACTGGTATGATAAAATAATTGAAGATCCGAAGCGGGTTTGGGGCGGGGGCAGATTTAGTGATGATCCCGTCCCGATTATATATGTATTTTTTAAATTATTTTTATATATAAAATATATATTTTATATTTTTAAGACTCTTATTACTTTATTGGAAATGTCTTTTAATATATTATTATTCAATACTTAGTAATTTAAAAGTTGGACAACTTATTTATCAGATTAATTTGAGCACATTGGGCTATTTTTATTTATTTTTAATTATTATATAATAAAAGTGGCATAACCCGGAGTACATGGGACGGAGTCGGTATTTTGTCTACCGGAATAGGGATGGAAATAGTATAATAATTATAAATCCGTTTCGAAATAGGGGCAATGTTTATATGATAAAATTTTTTAGCAGGATGGAATAAGATTTAGGCTTTTAGCCAAATTCATCTCAACTCTAACCAGTTGCCATTCTTATTTGAAGGTACTTGTCCCACTCTTCGCCGCCCTTAAAACTGCTTTTGTTGGCTGGCGTTACTACTTACTCTATTTTAGGATTATGACAGTGTCATTAAAGTCATAGGACTTTGGATGAGAAAGCATCTCATTTTAGTCTGGGGACTTGAATGAGTACATAAACGTTCACTGTCCGCTAAATAAAAATACATCTATATATATTGTAAATTAAAGCTCTTAAACATTTATACCCATTATATTGGGGGCTGCCTGCTCAGGTGGCTCCTGGCGCATTTGGGCCGAGCATTTAGAGTGACATGAGATCAAAATTGAGTTTGTTTGATATTAATTATAACAGGTTGGGGTTTTTTATCAGGACGGAGTCATTAAAGTCATAGGACTTTTGATGAGAAAGCTAAATAAAAATACATCTATATATTTAGAGTGACATGGGATCAAGATTGAGTTTGTTTGATATTAATTGTAACAGGTTGGGTGCTTCGCAATCAGATAAAATAACTTAAGTATGAAGTGAAACTGACACCCACTCCATTTATACTAATTATATTTCTAATCTGAATCGGACGTGGGACGAAACTCTAACGCTTATTTTCAAAAAAGAATTAGTTACATTGAGTGCAAGTTATAAATTTGACATAATAGTGTTGAATTTTCAAACTAATATTATTGAATCTTCAAAATGTGTACCACAGATTAAATCAAGTCCCCAAAAAATAATTATTACTATTTAAAAATTAATATGTTGTATCAAGTTCACAAGAAAAAAAATGGCATTATTAAGTATTACCAAAATAATGAAGAAGAAAAAAATGTTGTACTGCATAGAGGTTTTTTTTATAAATCCATTAGATAAAATGGTTTTAAAACTTTTAAAAGAATTCATCATGAAATTTAAACAAATTAAATTCTATATTTTATTTTTATTTTTATGTTTATGATAAAAAGAAAATTCACACACTCATTTTTGAATTATAGCATTCTATTTGTTAGGTGAAAGAGAGAGTATTATTAAAGACTTTACTTGCTCAATGAAAAAGTCTCATTCTTGAATGAGAAATTCTGTGGTGTGAAGTTAAAACAAAAAAAAAAACAAAATTTATGTGTTGTGAATCAATCCACTGGTTGTTAAAAAATAATATACACACACACACACACACACACACACACTACATATGAATCCATTGCAACTTTTTGTCATTCAGTATTTCAGTGTGCCAACAGACCAGATCATCTTGGCATCGTTGACCATTCAGCGTCTGACGTGGACTTCGTGCTGATTTGGCAGTCCGATTCAATGTTTTAAACTAATCTATCATTTAATTAGGTAGAAATTAGAAAAAAGATATCTAAATATAAAACCCTAATTTATGAAATCTCTCTGATAAGTCTTTCAGAGCATGTGACTGTAAATCACCATTAAAGAAAACCTTTTCCTTGCAAAATAAAAATAAAAACACCCTTTTCTCTCTCTATAACTCTATCTCTCCCCCAGAAGTTGACGATGGCGGTTCCCGTGGTTCAGTTCCCGATCTTTCTTCTGATAAGGATCATTGGAGTTACGGTGACAACTCTGGTTCTTACATGGACTGTGCATTACAGAGGAGGATTATCTCTCATCTCCGACAACAAAGATCTCATCTTCAACGTATTTTCTTAACCCTTTCGTGCCCTGATCTTTAATTGTCTCATTTTACATCTCAATTACCTTATCATTTTCCGAATCTCACCATGGAAATGCCTCTGCCTGACTAAATAACTGCACATACAAACACACTTATTTATGTATCAATATATTTTAAGTGCATTTTTTGAATATGTGTCTGTGTTGGTAAACTATGATCGATCATTCATTGCTGGTGTAAATACTTAGGGCTGCTTAATTGAGATAGTAGCACCATATCTTTGTTATTGGGTTTCTAAATGCAAGTATTGTGGGCGATTTCTTTCTTGTACAATATGCCAGATTTACATTGGAGTCTTTTTTTTTTTTTTTTTTGGCTTTAACTAGCTTTATCTTTTATTTTATTACTAACTTTATCATTGTCTTTATCAAAACCTCTCTGTTTCCTTCTGCTTGGCAATTTAAAGGGTCGTTTGACAACTCAATTCACACTTGATTCTAAATAAATTACCAACAGGGCTGTGGCCTAACGGTATAAGTCTCTTACTTTCCAAAGGGAGGTTAGGGGTTCGAACATCAGTGGAGGCAGTGTGTGAGTCCCAACTAGGAAAAAAATAAAAATAAATTAATGTTATGTTTGGCGGCATTGAATTGGCGCATTGGATTTGGGATTGAAAAAAATTTAGTACAAAATTTAAACTAAACTTTCCTTCATTCCCAAATCCAAGACACCGAATTGATGCTCCCAAAAAAACATAAGTGCATTTTATAATGCAATTTAGATGCCACTTAAAATAATAAGTTTCGCTTAAAAATGCAAGTGAATGAGACTTTACTCATTACTAAAACCCGAACACTTTAAGTTCAAGCAAATTTTAAAAAAACTATATAATTTTTTTCTTCTCTCTACCAGTCATGAAACCTTGACCTGGAGCTTAGAAGTTAAGACCCAAAGCCACCAAGTCAGAGGTAGACCGGTAAAAAAGACTATATGACTAGCGCATTAAATTTAAGTACTTCATGTTTTCAGTATTTTATTTTCAATTTTATCAACCAAAGGCTACTTTATCTATTTATGTTTATGTGATTTGAAGACATTGAAGGTGATTTTATTGTTTCTGCGTATGTGTAAAGGTCCAGTTATTTATATATTTTTTTGTTTACCATGTTTTTGCTCATTTTTCTCTATACTAAATTAAAGGTATCAAACATTGAACTGATATATATTTGCACTTGTGTACTTAACTCACTATTTTCTTTGTATATATTTGCATTTATGTACTTAACTCACTATTTTATTTGTTTTTGAGTCTTTTTTCCTTGGAAGGCAACTATATGGCTACTATCTGTCAAGTGTAATGTAACCTAATTGTATTTAACATTGGACTGTAATTATTATGATGGGTCATGGGTCTGATTATAATTTCTTAATTTTGTGAATAACAAACTTGCCTCACTGTTTACATTTTATGGGAAACAATTTATGAGGAAAAAAAAATGTTAAATCATTTGCATTTTGGTGAATTTTTTATGTCTATCATTTTTATTAGACTTAATTTCACTTTTGATGACCGAGGTTCAATTTTAAGTATATCATGATGGGCATGTCAATTTCTCTACGTTCTTTTACATATCTGTTTGCTAAAATTGTTATCATTCTCATTATAGTAGTAAAATAATTATTTCCTCACTCCCGTGCATTACACCAGTGTGTCACTAGTATATTATCTGTGATTTAAGGGAGCATCACCTAGGTTCTGCACGGACATTATCTTGTTCAACGTGTTAGTTATATGCATACATATATATACTTACATGTATGCATACATGTAAACATATGAACGTGTAAGATTAGAACTTTAGCTATTTGCTAAACAACTTTTTTTGTTTCTTACTTTGACCTTTTTTAGGGGAAACTGTGAAAACGAAACTGATTTTGTGGTTGAGATATGGATTTTTTTCTTGATCTTCAAATATAAAGTATGTTGTAGTGGAAGATAGTTTTGTTTCTTGTGATTTTATATGGTAATCTTATTGTTTTGTTTTGCAGGTCCACCCCGTTTTAATGGTGATTGGCCTCGTACTTTTGAATGGTGAAGGTACACATGATCTTCTAGCTCTTGATTTAGCTTTAGTTATCTCAATATGATTTGGAGTTCTTGACCATATTCTGGAAAATACAATGATTTATTTTGTGCTGCAAATATGCGTTATATGATGGCGCAATATAATAGAAGTGGGAAGATATATTGCATTCTTTTGTCTTGCTATGTATTATTTAGGGAAAACTACATATAAGTAGAGTTAGGAGTTTTAAATAACAAAATAGTCTATTTTATAAGTTTATTTTTCAATTTGATTGAATCAAATAAAATAATTACAAATGCATCAAGAATTATTGTTGAGGTCGAAAATATCCTCCAATCCCTTATTATAAAATATCAAAATAACCTTCTTATAATCATATAATTTCAAAATACCAAAAAATTAGAAACTATGGAAACCTTGCTCAATAATAATAGTTGATATTAAGGTGCTAAATTTATGTCCAAATATGGAATTATTTATTGACATAACAGGGGTTAATTACTACCAAAAGTTTGACATTTACCAAAGCTGAAATAAAAGATGTTAATTACTATAAATATAAGTTAAAGATCTTGAGTCTATAATAAGGCATGATTAAGAATGCCATTTACATAATATGGTGAATACTTGTAAGATAAAAACAAATTATTTAATAATGAATTTATACTTGGAAAAATTCATTTATGATCTATTAAGTAGGCAAATGGCATCCATCTACCTTTTTGATTCATACAAGAACTTTTTTGTTTTAAGTTGGAACATAAATTAAAAAAATACATAGATAAATATATATATGGTTACAATGAGATTATGAAAGCAACCTTCCGGATGTCCTCACCTAATAAGGAAAGGCTTTACTGGAAGACAAATCCTTGGATTTTATCTCCTCTTAATGTAGCGGAAACGATAAAGAACGGGGTTAAACCCTTGAATTGACAAAGAACACACTCACAAGAAAGAAACTGAAATTATACTGATAATGATGATGTCTGTAAACTTACATCTCTTGCCTTTATATAGGCAAGTCAAAAAAGAAAAAGAAAAAAAGAAAGCATGCGTGAAATAATATTAAAGGGGACATATGAGATTTGATGGAGCAGAATCCTCCTTAAATCTTGCAATGGAGAATAATATCTTCTATTGTTGGCAATTACACCAAATCTTTTTATTTATTTTCTGAATCCTTCTTAATTCTTGCAATGGAGAATAATATTTTCTATTGTTGGCAACTACACCAAATCTCCTTTTTGACTTTTCCTTATTTATTTATTTTTTTCTTCTATTCTCCTTACCTTTTCTGCCTCCCTGATTTGCAATGATCATGTATGCTCAGATAATCGTGAGCAAGCTGTTCTACATTAGTCTCCCCTGCGTAAAAAGAACTCGTACCCGAGTTACTTGAATCTGGCGGATAATATTCATGTATGTTAGCCACATTGAAGGTAGAAGAAATGACCATGTCAACAGGTACATCAAGCACATAGGCGTTGTCATTGATTTTCTTTAGAATCTGGTATGGACCATATTTCTTGGCCTTTAACTTCTTGTATGTTCCCACTAGAAACCTCTCTTTTCTTAGATACACCATAACCAGGTCCACTTCTTCAAATACTCTTTTCCTTCGTCTCTTGTCAGCTGCAGCCTTGTATTTGCCGTAAGTTTCCTTTAGATGTTTCTTAACACTCTCCTGAATGGTCTTAATGTGTTCAACCATTTTCTCTGCATCAACACTCTTCCCTAACAACTTCGGTAAGGATTACCAAATCCAAAACAACTTGTGGAGGACAATAATACACAACCGCAAACGGGGATTTGCCCCTGGACCTGTTAACCATGCAATTATAAGCAAATTCTGTCTGGGCAAGAGCAAGATCCCACTGTTTTGGTTTCTCTCTTGAAATATAGTGAATTAGATTTCCAAGGGTCCTATTCACCACCTCTGTTTGGCCATCAGTATGGGGTGGGGGTGACTGGTGCTACTGAAATTAAGAGAGGTATCAAATCTTTTCGATAAAGTCCGCCAAAAGTGAGACAAGAACTTGGTGTCACGATCTGAGGTAATGGATTGTGGCACCCCATGTAAACGAACCACCTCCTTAAAGAACGGATTAGCCATTTGGACTGCATCGTTCGTCTTCTTGCATGCAATAAAATGGGACATCTTGGAAAATTGATCGACCACCACAAAAACAGAGTCTGCTCCTCGCTGCATCCTTGGCAACCTTAGAATAAAATTCATGGATAAATCATTCCATGGAGCATCTGGAATAGGCAACGGTGTGTAAAGACCAATATTATGAGATTGACCTTTATTGGTTTGGCAGATTGAGCACCGCCACACATAGTTCTCCACGTCACGCTTGAGTTGCGGCCAATAATACCGTTCTTCTACGAGCTCTCACGTCTTATCACGCCCCAAATGTCCTCCTAATCCTCCTCTATGCAATTCAAGAACCACTTGCTCCTGCAAAGAACTCCGGGGAATACACAACTGATTGCCATTAAAGAGAAATCCTTCCTGCATATGCAACCCTTTAAAGGATTGGCTCGTTTTACACGCTGCCCAGGCTTGGCCAAAATCTTCGTCGGCCTCATATAACTCCTTCAGGCACTCGAACCCTGTGATTTCAGCCTTCATAGTCACTAAGAAAGCTACTCTCCGACTTAGCGCATTTGCAACTTTGTTCTGTTGTCCTGACTTGTGTTTTAGCGAGAAGGTGAATCGTTGGATATAAGCCGCCCATCGCGCGTGCATTCGATTAACACTGTTTTAATTGTTAATGGATTTCAGTGCCCGGGGATCTGTAAACAACACAAACTCTCATTGGATAAGACAATGCTCCCACGTATGCAAAGCTTGCACCACCGCATAGAATTCCAACTCATAGGTAGTCCATTTCATGCGTGTTTTCACTCAGCTTCTCACTGTAAAATGCTACTAGCCTTCCTTCATGTGATAGAACTACTCCGATTCCCACTATTGAAGCATCACAATCCACCTGGAATAACTTCTCAAAATCTGGAAGGACTAGGATTGGGGTTGTTGACAGTTTTTCCCTGGGGTCACAAAGCTATACTTCTTCAGATTAATGAACAGTTTATTCTTCTGCAAAGCTGTTAATACCTCTCTCAAGTGCAAAGGGTGTTCTGCCTCTGTTTGACTATAAACCAGAATATCGTCAAAATAAACAACTTCAAATCGACCAATAAATGGTTTGAGTACCTGATTCAACAACCGCATAAAAGTACTTGGCGTGTTAGATAATCCGAATGGCATGATTAACCACTTGTACAGTCCTTATTTGTCTTGAACGCCGTTTTTCACTCATCCTCAGGGCGGATTCTGATTTGATGGTATTCACTCTGTTGTAGACC
>JAOTQH010000046.1:2296165-2310284 GCA_025631255.1 Cornus kousa
CCAGACAGTGTGCCGACGGGGATGTCGAGCCTCTAAACTAAGTCTAAATGGAGTATGTATCTAGAGAACATGAGGAGAAGTCTTGTAAATGGACTAATTCAATGCACCAGACTTTTATTGCATAATTAAAACTGTCATATGGACGTAGCCATATCAAATGTGTCGTAAATATAACCTACAACTATACAAGGTACCCATCATTTTATAATTTTTCAGGGAGCTTCCCTTCTTTCAAGTTCATCTCACTTTTCCCACTTCTTGTTCCTCTTCTACTTTACTCTTATCAATTTTATTCTCTTGCCGGTCTGGATCACATTTTGGGCGTGCAAAATTCTTAATAATTATTAAAATATGGCTTAATTACAATCACCATCATAAAAGTGCTGCCACAGCCTTTAAAATGGAGGGAAAGGGATAGAGTTCTGCATATACTATTTTTTTATTATTATTTTTTCACTATTCAAGCTTCCCTCACACAAATCCAAATGTAGTTCTAATTACGTCCGCGGGCATTACCTCATAATATTTTATAAGGTATGAGTGTTCAAAACTTTTTCAACTAGACCAAACTGTTGGGATTGTCATGAATCTACTTGTTAACATTTGGTTAATTGTTGGTATTAGTTTTGTAGTTCTTTTACATATCTTCAGTATTTTAATGTCTATGCTTTAGCTAACCATGTCCCTTATAGACTATTGCATACTCATAATGCAACCACCAATGATAAACATTTAAAAAGTTCAGAAATTTCGAAAATCAATCAAATAAAAAAAAGTATTCGATTATGTAATCTGAGGGAATCAACACAATACTAATACAAAATTTTAAATCGTTGACATGTTGGCCACTTTTACATTCGTCCAAATCAACACGAAACAACAGAATTTTTAAATGTGCACCCAAATTGCAATAGAAATGATACAAATCAACACGAAACAACAGAATTTTTAAATGTGCAACCAAATTGCAATAGAAATGATACATAATTCAAATGATGCCGAATAAGGATAAGTAAGGGTGTGCGAACTTTATCACATGATTATCACTCTAATATTATTAGACGAGATCTCCAAATTCAATAGATATATCATTATTCCACCTCGAAATCTTCAATCCAATTAAAAAAATTGTTCATGATGCTTATAAGCACTGAGAAAAATATCTGTTCATCCAATTAAAAGGTAGAAATCCATTAATGGATGAAATTGATTGGATACCTTTTTAGCTTTTGACTACAAGGGAAAAGGGTTAAGAAAGATATGTTTATCAGATTTCCATAAAAGAAAAGACAGAATAAAGAAAAAAAGAAATAGTAGTAGAAAATTGGTTTATCTTATCATCACTTTCTAACTTTAAATCTTTAACGAATATTTGGTGCATAATAATGTATGTCACAGTCTTTGATACTCGTCCAACCCACCTTACATTTTTCCATTTGGGTTGATGGGTACGCGTCTGGACATGTTGGATTCTTCATGAACTCAAATGAGTGGTCCATTGACTAAACAACATAAATACACTGTACTAAGAAAAGCTAAATGCGGTTGAGATCTTTAGAGTATAAAATCAAATCATAAAAGATTTAGGTCCGTCAAAATTATGAAATGAAGTAAGAAGTCACAAAAGGTTTGGGCATAGTATTCAAGGCCTGATCCTGATTCAGCTGAAAATCGTAGCCCAAAATCTTGTTGTGGGCTTGAAGTTGTTAATCAGGTACCCTAAGCGTAAAACAATAACCTCCTTATGTTCCATGGCAAGAGTTGCGATGCACAGTCCGGACAATTTAATGACGTCACGAGCACATCATCATTCACTCACATAAAATAGTTAGATGCGACTTTTGAACTACTTATCATTATTCCATGGCAATGGTGTGGGTCATATGTTTCGACCTTTTACTTTAGAAGGCAAGGAAATACTACATGACTACCCGGTCACCTGCGGTTGTTATATTGCAAGAATTCGATTGCCAATAACGATTGGTCCTTGAGCCGAGCAGCAGGGCTAATGCAGCCCTGATCTAACTTTCGAGGATAAGAAGCTCTTGAATGAAAGCCCTAAACTCTGTGAAGCATAGTCTGCATATGCAGACTCACCAAGAACACTGAAAATCAAGTCTCTGGAATAATTCTCTGAGACAAATAATAAGTTTAACCTCAAGTAGATTTTTGATTTACAGAATGGGAATTAGTATAGAAGAGATGGTTCAAAGGAATTTTTACACTTGCATGCATCTGATAGAAATCATAGAATGAAACAGCAGCAGCCCTGAACCAAGAGCAAAGCTAACATCTATTACTTGCATGATCCAAAAGAAGAAAAATTGCATTATCAAGGACCAGAAACTCGAATCAATTTCAACAAAATCATTCATCAGTCCAATGTCAACATCTCTGAATAGACAAGGGCTAACTTAAGTATGTAACTCCACGAACTGCAGTTATGCCTGAAAATAACCCCCCACTGCCCTACGAGATCTCAGCCTTAATGAGAGATTATTATATACTATAATTCACGGCCTACTGACTATCACCCTAACTGCACCAACACCTTCATTCCCAAACAACAGCAAGAATTATTCAGAGGTTTCAGACTTTGGCTGCAACTACAGGGTAAAGACTCACTACAACAAGAAGAAGAAGCCTTCCATTCCGCTCTGTCTAGAGCCATACCCTTAGTCAAACCACAGGCTATCAGATACTTCTTTACTTTACTAACACTACTCACATTAACTTTGGTCTTCCTCTTCCCCTGTTATTACCTTCAATGGGGACTATGACCCCATGACATGACATGTAAATTCGGCAATCACTAATCCCCCACCCTTGTGAGCCATAGCTCATGCTCTTTCTGAGTTACCCACAACATAAACCATGACTTGTAAATTCGGCAATCACTAATCCCCCCAACCCTGCAGCTATGCCTGAATATAATTATTCAGGCATAGCTGAATAATTATAATTACTCCCAGTGCCCTACGAGATCTCAGCCTTAATGAGAAATAATTAGACTCTGAGTTGCCCACAACATAAACCATGACATTAGCCCTTAGGTGGGCTGCCCTTACCAAACTCTATTTCAGATGCTACAAAAACTCATCTCCATGCAATCGCAAACCTGTAATTCCATTAAACGAAAAGAGCTAGTGCAACCACAAATGTAATTTCAAAATAACTTAAAAAAAAATGGTCTACATCATATTACAACCTCTTGAAGCTTCATAAAGCTTGCCTGGATCACATGTAGCAACATCTACCAACTGTTCTTAATTAAGAGGAATCATAGGAAAGTTACGCAAACCAGTCAAATGTCTTTAAAGTACATTGAAGAGCTTTACATTAGGACTTCTGCATGGGATTTTTAAACAGAAGTGCATTTCAGTGCTAGCATGGAAGGAGTACTACTGTCAATAGCATATTCTAAAATCAAAACCTGAGGCATCGTTTTCAGAGAGATGTGAGCTTATGGATTGGTGTATAGTTTGGTTATTTCTTCTCCTTTTCTCTCTTGTGCACTTCTGTTAACTCGGGTCGTGCTTCCTTGGCCCCCTAAAGTGTGTTCAGTGGTAGTCGTGCAGCATAGGGCTTAGACGGTAAGAGTTGAGAACTGAAGCATGATCTCTTCTAAACTAAAATCAATTGTCAGTAATGGATTTTATTCCCATTACCTCCATAAAAGTAGACTCCTGTACATGTAGTTAGTGACTTTCTTTCCCATGTGATGTTTGGGATCCTGTTTTGAGCAATCAAGTGATAAGCCTAGACTGACTTCTACAATGGTGTAAACACTACTTCTGTTATTATATGCTGATGGTACCTTTTGTTACCTTTTGCAGACTTCATATTATATTTTCTAAATGAAACATCTTTTCTGAATTTTATATTATCAAGTCCACCATCTTGATGTCCAAGCCTTTAGCACATGCCTGGAGTTTAGGCTTCGCCAGACTGACATCTTGAGAAACACTTACCTGGATCCCGTTGCAATTGCAGGGATTTCCTTAACAATGATTTTAGATATATTGGTTTAGGAAGATTATTTTCTCATGTCCTTTTATAGGTCAGATAGTAGTCATTTTGATATTAGTTAATTTTGAATATTTGTGGTTAATATATTCTTTCCAAGGCCTACAAATCTTCCATGGGTGCTTATATATACCATCCTACATTTACCTTGAAATCTTCATTATAAGGTGCCACTTTTGTTGCTCTAGTCCTGTTACTTCTGAATTTTAATTTCTTTTGATCTATTTCGGTTGGATTTTGCTAATATATCTTCTTTAGTGTTTTGATGTTATGAGATTTCCCATTTGCCTAATGACCATTGCTTTTCATAATAATCCTTCAGAATCTTTTAAGTAATCATGGATGTGTCACTTGTATTCTATTGATGTTATGTTTAACTATGCTAATTAATGTTTGCTTTTTCTATACTTTCAGATTTATCCCATGTGTTCTCCTCTTTTAGTAGAGACATCAATTTCATTGATCACACCAGTGACCTTGGATGGAAAGAGTACGCAAACTCTTATTACTAACTTATTGCCATAGTTCTGTAGTTATGAGTCCAAGCATATCATAACAATGTGGTTTATACGTCTTTTCAGGAATCAAAGGGTCCAGCCAATTGTAGTTGATCCAGGGCTTTACTTGGCTAGGAGAACCCAGATCTTTCATGCAACAGAAAAGAGGCCAGTGCCTGATGCTTTTAAAGTTTTCACAGGCAAGAGTTCTTATCTATATCCTATTGATTTCAAGTTGAAGATACACTGATTCTTGTATTTTAACAAAAGTAAGCACTCGTGAGAAAGCTTGATTGAAAGAGAACCCTATATTGTTTTTCAGGTTCTCCATGGGTCATGTTGAGCCGATCGTTTCTAGAATTTTGTGTTCTTGGTTGGGATAACCTCCCCAGAACCCTTCTAATGTACTCTAGTAATGTAATTTTGTCTCAAGAAGTTTATTTCCATTCTGTTATTTGCAATTCACCCGAGTTCAAGAACACAACAGTCAACAGTGATCTGAGATATATGATCTGGGACAATCCTCCCAAGATGGAGCCCCTCTTCCTCAACACATCAGATTATAACCAGATGATTCAAAGTGGAGCTGTTTTTGCCAGACAATTTCAAAAAGATGATCCAGTGCTGAAGGTGGTCGATGAAAAGATTCTCAAGCGTGGTCAAAATCGAGTTGTCCCAGGGGCATGGTGCACTGGCCGGAAGAGCTGGTGGATGGATCCATGCCTGCAATGGGGTGATGTCAATGTTTTGAAGGCAGGGCCTCAGGCAAAGAAGTTAGAGGAAACCATGACAAACCTTCTTGATGACTTGAATTCACAATCAAAACAGTGCAAATAAATCATAGGAATTGAAGGAAGATTGTCTAGAAATGTTCACAATTTGTTTGCACCCGAATCATTGGCCAATCGGAGGACTTAACTACTTTTGGTTGCAATACATCCATTGGCCATTACAGCTATTTTTTGTCAGGTTTCTGGTCGCAGGCTTCTTAGTTTCATGGTGGGGGTAGAATTGGAGGGGCAAGGTGAATTCATTTTGGGTTTGTTGGCTGTATGGTGGCTCGGATGCTGGTATTTGTTGTCGTAGTAGAGAGCCACCGCCAAGCAGTCTTCACACAATAAGAGGAGTCTCCCTCTCCTCTTTGTTCCATCACAATGTTGTATGTTATACCTCTCTTGGCTTTTCACTCGGGACTCTTCATGTTGAGTCATGAGTTCATGACTTCATTCTTTAAACTTGTACTCTATTCTGTTCGCATTCTGTTTGTTGCATGCATTAGCAAGCCCATAATATATAGCTGGCTCTCTCGAAGACCGAGATGTGATTCAAGGAATTGCAGTAAAAATTATCATAGAGAAATGTACCGTTTACCCAGATACACATGCATATTCATGAATGTAACTTGAAAGTAGTAGAGATTGGAGACTTCAAAGGTCGGTATATTAAATAGATTCAAACCTAATTTTGTTGGCAAGTGAACACTTCTAGTATAAAAAAGGTAGATACCTTATAAAGTTTGAAGCAGCAGTAGGAGAAATTGAACTACTCTTTTGTCGGCACCATAATTAGTTGCAAAATGTGGTTCTGGTTCACCGTTTTCAAAATAGTAGTTACAGTGGTGATTGCCGTAGAGGCGGTTCAGGAGGTAGCGCACCTAGTTGGTGTGCTTGCTGCAATGGTTTGATATAAGCTGAAGAAAGTAGAGGTTGAGGATGCCATATAAATATATATATATATATATATATATATATATAGATATGTTACGAAGTTGTGAGATGGTGTGAATCTTAATTGGATGTACAGTGTCCTCTTCCTTCTAGTTGTTTCTTTTGTATCAATGTCTTGTTACCGTTTTCTATTAGTGATATTCTATCATCACACTGAATTGCTTGACTGAATAATTTTTTATTGATTATTTATACAAAATACAAGTAAGTAGATGATCTCGTTCTCTTATTTGTTGCATAAATAACTTATTAAAAATAGCAAGTCTAACAATGTATTGCAATTATTCTGTGCAAAAAATTAATTTATTAGACTTTCATCTTCATATATGATAAAACATTCCACAATTTCCAGAAAATAGATTCTGAGTTGTACAGTATTAATTTTAATATAGAAATGGATGAAATAAAAGTGAAATTAGAAGCAAATTAGTAGAGCAAAATTGTTAGCAATATAGAACCATATCAATTGAAGGCAAAAACTCAATAGATTCACTTCCATTTGATTTTCAATTGATTCAATATCAAGCGTTTAAAAGCTAATAAATACGATTGGGGCTTGGTTTCAGCATGTATTAGCTATTTGTGTTTGGGTCTAACTATTAGTTGGGCCTTTTGTTTGTAGATTCGTCCTTCTCAATTTCTATTTTATACAAGAATTCAAAAAATAAATGTGATAAACCCATAACAAAATTGGATTTGGATTCACAGTTCTAAAAATTTATTTCTTCCGGGCCACAACAATTGCACCACCTATTAAAGCAACTAAAAGTGGAAAAAATATATTTATATTATTAGAAATGAGTTCAAATGGAAGAAAACAATATGTTGATAAATGTATCCCAATTTGTTGACTATTATTTATCAAATCTTGTTCTTTAATCTGATTTGATCTTGTTCTCCAAATAATCCCATATCATGATGTATCTAGAATAATAGTAATTACTGAAACAAAAATACTTGTACAAATCATCGAAGTAACTAATCATTCAAGCTCATTAGCTTAAACTTTATCAATCTTTCTCTACGTGTGTCAAAGTATATTTATTGGTACATCTTACCAATATGAGTTCTTACCGTAGCAAAGGACTGCTAGGATTTCCTATCGAGATCATGGGTTGTTAGAAAGGATTGTATTTGATTTATTTGGTATTTGGTAATAAGAGTTTGAAGGGGCAATTTCGACATCAACAATAATTTTTGATGGATATATAATTATTTTACTTAATTCAATTAAAGTCAAAAGTAAAATTTTAAAATAGATTATTTTGTTATTTAGGACTGTTAAATCAATATAAGTGTAATTTTTCTTATTTTTAAATCTCTCTCTCTTTCTTATCGGTCTGTTTTCCGAGATATGGAAATACAATATGCATCATACACACACACACATACTTACATTTTCATTATATTTATATTAATAATAAAAAAAGCTTATACAAATGCATGTGCCATTTGAAAATTAGGCTATGTTTGCTTTGACTAGTAAAATATATATATATTTTTTTGGTATTTAGTAAAAATTTAGGTCGAGATTGAGGTCAAATCTACCGATTGGGGCGTGTAAAATTGATTGGTAAATTATTTTTGTTAGGTCATAATTTTTTTTTCTCTTGAATGTTTATGATAAAGAATAGAATGGAATTTATGACAATAAGTGAAAAAATAATAATTGACGCAAATACAAAGACGTTGGTACTTCAATTTTTTTTTTTTTTGGGCCTGTTAGTAGCTTTTTGCCGGCGGCCCTCAACATGTTTGGTAACTTGGGCCATTCTTCCAACATCATAGAAACATTTCAGTAATACGGCCCAATTTTGGAGAAATGGGGTGTTTGATGCCGGAGCGGGAGCGCGAGAGCAGCAAAGTTTAAATTTAGGTGAGAGCGGGAGCGTTACGAAAGCGTCTATATATTATATATTTTTATGTTTATATATTTATTTTATTTGAAATATGATTATATTAAATTAATAAATATTACATAGGTTTATGTTTATATATTTATTTTATGTGAAATATGATTATACTAATTTAATAAATATGATTATTTTTGTTAGGTCATAATTTTAGGTGGATGGATCCATGCCTGCAATGGGGTGATGTCAATGTTTTGAAGGCAGGGCCTCAGGCAAAGAAGTTAGAGGAATCCATGACAAACCTTCTTGATGACTTGAATTCACAATCAAAACAGTGCAAATAAAGTCATAGGAATTGAAGGAAGATTGTCTAGAAATGTTCACAATTTGTTTGCACCTGAATCATTGGCCAATCGGAGGACTTAAAACTCCTTTTGGTTGCAATACATCCATTGGCCATTACAGCTATTTTTTGTCAGGTTTCTGGTCGCAGGCTTCTTAGTTTCATGGTGGGGGTAGAATTGGAGGGGCAAGGTGAATTCATTTTGGGTTTGTTGGCTGTATGGTGGCTCGGATGCTGGTATTTGTTGTCGTAGTAGAGAGCCACCGCCAAGCAGTCTTCACACAATAAGAGGAGTCTCCCTCTCCTCTTTGTTCCATCACAATGTTGTATGTTATACCTCTCTTGGCTTTTCACTCGGGACTCTTCATGTTGAGTCATGAGTTCATGACTTCATTCTTTAAACTTGTACTCTATTCTGTTCGCATTCTGTTTGTTGCATGCATTAGCAAGCCCATAATATATAGCTGGCTCTCTCGAAGACCGAGATGTGATTCAAGGAATTGCAGTAAAAATTATCATAGAGAAATGTACCGTTTACCCAGATACACATGCATATTCATGAATGTAACTTGAAAGTAGTAGAGATTGGAGACTTCAAAGGTCGGTATATTAAATAGATTCAAACCTAATTTTGTTGGCAAGTGAACACTTCTAGTATAAAAAAGGTAGATACCTTATAAAGTTTGAAGCAGCAGTAGGAGAAATTGAACTACTCTTTTGTCGGCACCATAATTAGTTGCAAAATGTGGTTCTGGTTCACCGTTTTCAAAATAGTAGTTACAGTGGTGATTGCCGTAGAGGCGGTTCAGGAGGTAGCGCACCTAGTTGGTGTGCTTGCTGCAATGGTTTGATATAAGCTGAAGAAAGTAGAGGTTGAGGATGCCATATAAATATATATATATATATAAGTATAGATGTTATGTTAAGAAGTTGTGATATGGTGTGAATCTTAATTGGAAATACGGTGTCCCCCTCCTTCTAGCCGTTTCTTTTGTATCAATGTCTAGTTATCGTTTTCTATTAGTGATATTCTATCACCAACGCTGAATTGCTTAACTGAATGATTTTTTATTGATTATTTATACTAAATATAAGTAAAGGACCTCACTCTCTTATTTGTTGCATAAATAACTTATTAGAAATAGTAAATCTAACAATGTACTGTAATTATTCTGTGCAAAAAATTAATTTATTGTACAATATTAATTTTAATATAGAAATGGATGAAATAGAAGTGAAATAAGAAGCTAATTAGTAGAACAAAATTGTTGGCAATATATAACCATATCAATGAGAGGCAAAACTCAATAGATTCACTTCCATTTGATTTTCAATTGATGCAATATCAAGCATTTAAAAGCTAATAAATACGATTGGGCTTGGTTTCAGCAAGTATTAGCTATTTGTGTTTGGGTCTAACTTTTAGTTGGGCCTTTTGTTTGTAGATTGGTCCTTCTCAATTTCTATTGTATACAAGTATTCAAAAAATAAATGTGATAAACATATAACAAAATTGGATTTGGATTCACAGTTCTAAATTTTTATTATTTCCTGGCCACAACAATTGCACCACCTATTAAAGCAACTAAAAGTGGAAAAAAAATATATATATATATTATTGAAATGAGTTCAAATGGAAGAAAAAAAATATGTTGATAAATGAATCCCAATTTGTTGACTATTATTTATCAAATCTTGTTCTATAATCTGATTTGATTTTGTAGTCCAAATAATCCCGTATCATGATGTATCTAGAATAATAGTAATTACTGAAAGAAAAATACTTGCACAAAGCATCGAAGTAACCTCATCACCCAGCTAGTGATAAAATAAATGTCTTTTAACTAATCATTCAAGCTCATTATTTTAACCTTTATCAATCTTTCTCTACACCATGGTTGGACATGGTAGAGGTCGTGGAAGAGGAAACCAAGCCCAAAAATTATATCTCCCACAACGTAAGATCAAGTCTTGTCCAGTAATATTATATACCTTCTTTAAATTTATGTGCTGCTGGTTGAGTTACACACATACACACACACACACACACACACACACTTCTATGGTTTAGAGATACATTTACAAGTAGTTTTCAGGTTTTTTGGACATGGGTGATGGTGATGGCCATAGGCCTGATATGTGATATCTTCTCTACAATTAATTTTTTGAGTTGATTCTATGCTGCTGAATTAATTACTATTTGTGATGATGTTATTGAGAGTAATATTTCTGGCATAATTATTTATTTATTTTTTATTGAGACTGCTCAAATAATATTTTGATTTTTCCAGAGCATCTATAACTTAATATTCTTAGTTATCTTCTAAGATGTTTTATGTTCTGCTCATTCTTGTTTATTCTGTATAATGTTTATGTTCTACAGGAAAAGTCTTTGCGTGTCATGGCTGCAAATCAATTGTATGAGCTTTGTGAAGCTGTGGGGGTCTGAGCTTACAAGATATCGGTCTGTTGTAAGCTGCCAAATTGGCACACTTTTACTGCATTGTTGTGATTTGGCGCATATCTTTTGGTTACATTTGTTCTATTCACTATGTTTTCTATCTACCATACTTGGGCAATATGTGAAAAAAAAGTTCAATAGCTTTATTTGTTCATTTTATCTTTGGTCTTTTGCTTTCTTCTATAAGATACTTCATTCCATTTTCTTTTAATTTTAATTCAGTTCTATATACTTGGTGTTGCATTATTGGTATACTTGTATCTCTTTGGAAATGCCAATTTGATGGTGATCATAATTTTGTTTTAAGGACGGATTTGGTTCATGCATATGTGCGCTTGCTTCGGGATAATGAGGCTGAAGTACGTATAGCATTTGCTGCTATAGTCGCAAACTTTTGCTGGATTCTTAATCCAGAACTTGCAATTCAACATATTATTCCCTACATGAAGGTGCAGTCATCTGTGAAATGCTTCTCTCTCTCTCTTTCTCTCTCTCACACACACACACATGCACACGACGTGCACACACAAAAACATGTACACGCACATTCTTAAATTTACCTATTATTTCATTAACTTTCTATTCCTTTAACCATCTTATCATTTGGAAACATTGTATAGGAATTATCATCAGATTCTTCCCAGCAAGTTCGGTCTGCTTTGGCTTCAGTTATTATGGGAGTGGTTCCTATATTAGGCGAGGTAGAATGTATTATGATCATTTATGCAGTAACTTTTGGTTGAGGGTCTTATTTATCTGATTCTTGCGTGTTCGAATTCAATTAGCATGTTTTGAGTTGTTGGCCCTTTTATTTCTAAGACATATATATATTTTTATTGTGTATCATAATATTTATTAATTTTATTTTGTATTTCCCTTATTTTTGTCGGCTTATTAGCAACTAAAGTTTTTATTATTATTTTTTAATGACCAAAAATCTTTTGCATTAGATTATTGAACCATGGATTATTTCACTTATCTAATAATTAAATTCCAATTTTTCATTAGGTAAAATATAGTTTTGTTAAGATCCCTCATTATATGAAGCTTTTAAACATTTTCCTTTCTTTCTTCCTTTTTTATTTATTTATTTTATTATTATTGTTATTATTAATTTTTATTATTATTATTATTATTTTTTATGTTTCTTCACTTTGGCAGTTTATGCAAAATGCAACAAGTGAACATCTTCTTCCAATAATTCTTTCCCTTCTGAAGGATGAATTTCTTGTTGTGTGCCATAAAATTATTGGCAAGTTTGATCAAGTCATTCAGGTTTGTGGCAGTTTTGAGGTGTTGGACCTCATTCTACCATACTTCTATTTGGTCCTTTTAACTTATTTAATTATATATTGTTATTTAATTTTCCCCTCTCAACCCAACTTTGCTGATTTTTTTCTTTAATTACTTTAGCAAGTTTGTAATCAATGAAAATTGTAATGCAAAAAATCACATAGAAGAGAAAACTTGAGCTACAAAGAAAGAAGAATAGATGAAAACAGTATGAACTACAACATCATTCAAATTAACCAAAATGATAATAATTTCAAGGGAAAGTATATAGAACAATGACTAGACTGGCTATATGTTATAGGGGTGGAATGTTGGATTAAAAGAGGACACAAAAAACACATCCATGTGGCGGAAATGCGGATGTTAAGATGGATGCTAGAAAAACAAATTGGAAGGATAAGATTAATAATGAAAGGATTAGGGAGAAATTTGGCATGGCTCCAAATATAGAGAAAATAATCGAGTAGACTTAGGTCGTATGGGCATTTTCAATGTTGACTTATAGATGCACTTGTGAGGAGAGGAAGATTAATTTGAATAGAAGGCAAGAGACGGGTAAATCATTTCAGCCTCCCCAATCGCCTCCATCTCTATTATCGTTCTTAACTCTGAACTTGCCTTCTCTCTCTCTCTCTCTCTCTCTCTCTCTCTCTGCAACTACAAACTACAGAATCTAGAAGAATTAGAAGTTCAAAACCAATATATTTTAGTTTATCTATCTGTCTGCAAGAATCAAAAGTTCAAAATGTATTACCTATATCAAAACCCATATCGGCATATCATTTCAGTTTTTTCAAAAAATCAAAACCCATATCTTTTAGTTTTCATTGCCTGTTATTCCAATTCGGGTTCGCAGTTTACAAGCTTTAGCCAATGGTCTTCTCTCTCTCAATTCTTAAGCTTGCCCCCCTCTCTCTCTGCAACTGCTAACTTGTATTTATAGGTTTTGTTTTAATTGTTTTTTTCTAAATCAATTAATCAAGGTCTATAATTGTTGTTTGTTCTTTCTACTCGCTCACAATGAATTTCCTCATGTTGAAATGACTTGGGACATTGGTTTCTCTTTGTTTCAGGGCTTGAGCAATATGTTGAGCATTGGTCGGAACGCTCTTATTGGGATAAAGACAATGGCAGAAATTGATGTAAAGCCCTTTCAGAATACATACAGACTAAGATTCCCACTTGAAGAAGTACAAGTCAAGGCCTCAGAACAATGCTCTCAGTGGCAGTAAAAACTGCAAAAACCAGAATGGAATCCATTTAAAATAGTCGTTATCGAATGAAAACCTAAGGTACACTTTCTGACTGCCCGTCTACTATTCTGCTCATGTGCTGATTTTGGGGACTAATGGTTTGTTCATATAGCTATTGAAAACATTACATCTCCACTTTGAATTCATGTTCTAGTTTTTTAATTGCATAATTTTTAAGAAATAAAAATTCCTGGTTTGTTCATGTGGTTTTTTTTTTTTTTTTCTTTTTCAATTTTGGACACTGCCTCATAAAAGCTCTGGTTTATTCATTATGTGCCTATAATCCAGCTTTCATTAAACTGTTCTTTTCTTAGAAGTCAAAAGGAAAATTTTCTTTTTAAATTTCTTCTTCTTGCACTAATATACTTATCTAATTTTATTTACTACATCTCTCTTTGCTGGCTTGTTGGCTTGTTGTATCACCTCTCTTTATCTCCACCAGCTTTACCAACCTAATCATAGAAAATAATGCATAATCACAACACAATTACAAAAAGAAAAAGGGAAGAAGAAAAAAAAATGATTCAACACATAAAAGTCAACAAAATTGAATTAAATTTGTAGATCTAAAGAGATGAAAAATACATACAACTGAGACATATTTGTTGTTAGGGTGCTTCTCCTCTTCCTTAATTACTCCCTAAATTCACCAAAATTGAAAGAAAA
>JAOTQH010000046.1:2327838-2351001 GCA_025631255.1 Cornus kousa
ATGGTTAGGGTGTGTATATTGCCAGGGATGTGTAGCTAGATATAGTGTAGTTGTGTACCCTGGTAGGTCTTGGTACTCATGTCCACTATATGTGCGTTTTGCATGTTACCTACTATTCAGGTTGAGACAACCCAATAGTCTAGTGAGATTCATTTAGTGTGTATCTATATATACATGGACTATGTAGTTATTGTTGGATTGACTAGGTTGTATGTGAGTTTTGAGTCTCTGTTTGGGATGTAGTAGATTAAGACTTGTTTGTGGGCCTGATCCATCATTATTTTTTAGGTGTTCGTCAGTTCCAGGCTTAGGGATTGTTCGTGCCGCGCAGAGACGATTTATTCACTCCTTCGTCTTAACGTAGGATTTTCTTCTTTATGTTTTAGTCAGATATTAATTTATTTCAGTTGGATTTTGGATTAGGGGTCCACATGATGGATTTCCAAGTTATAATTTTAATTAATTACTAGTATCAGAGGATTTTGTTATTGGAGGTTTATTATTGGATTAATTAATAAGGATTTATTATTTAGTATTCTTTCAGCTTTATTCTTTATTTTTAATTCATTTTGTATTCTGTGTTCGTTTAAATACTTTAATTGTTTAATATTCCCTCGGGTTTGGGCTCGAGCCTGATTAACCCATGTCTCGGAGTCGAGGGATATCACAGGCATACTACTAGGGAACTGGAACATGAGGTTTGTTCCAAGTATCCTGACTTTTTTCGATCTCTACATATGACCTGATTTAGGGGACGAAATCATTTTAAGGAGGGTAGATTGTAATGTCCTGAATTTTTTCTGAATTTTTATTTAATTTTATTTTCATGTATCATTTTTGGCGTCGCGCGGGCCCCGAGGGCCATTAAAGTCATTTTATTGAGTCGAAAGTTTTAGAAATGTATTTTTAATTATTTTAAGTGTATTAGATATAATGGGATTAATTTTAGATTTTTTTCGAAAATCGGGACGATTTTCGAGCTTAGGAACCTCTCTCGGTTTTACCATTTGTATGGAAGGTCATTGTAGACTTTTCATGTGCATGTGCATATATGTGTATCTATCTATGTTAGGAGATATTTTGGGGACAGAAGAAGCATTACATTAAAAGATGAAGGACTAAGGGGTAACTTAGCATAAAGTGAGATCCACCAAAAGCTTGACACTTGGCAATAGAGGGACCACACACCAAAAGTCAAAATTGCCAAACCATTTCATCTTTCTCCTCATTTTGGGTAAAAATCTTTCTCTCTCTAGATTTTCTTTTCTCTCTCTATATCTATATATCTGTACAAATACTTCAAGCTTTGAGGCAAGAATTGAGGGGTTTAGGGTTAGATTTTGGGGAAGAGCAAGAAGGGTGTTTTGTTCTACACACTAAGTGCTTCCATTGGAGACCAACCTTACACGCACTTGGAGAATTTAAAAAATTTGGTGGCTGAGAGCTTGTTTGGTTAGCTCCCTTTGAGATAGGGATTTTCCTAACTCCGTAAGCTTTGTCTTCTTTTTGAGAACTACTACTATGTTCTTTCTTTAATCTCATGTTTAATGCTCTACTATGATGTTGATGCTAGTTGAAGGTTGTTGATGCTAGTTGAAGGATGATGATGTGTTTAAATGATCCAAGCATGTTTATGTGTGATAAATGTAATGCCTTTTGTGCTAAATTCTAAATATTAACATGCTTGTAAAATGTGAAAGAATAATGAGCATGCTCGTAGTTATATTATGGGAAGTGTGTGCTTGTTCCATTGTGTTGAACATGACTTGCCTATAATTGGTTCAATGATAATTTGTTATACTTGTGGTTAGTTGATTTAAAATGCCATGCTTACACCATTATTGCTATGTTGATGACATTAAAGTTAAGAGGGTAAAATTGATGCATCTGCAAGGCATGAGAAAAAGGAAGACTAAGAAAAGGGTTTTCAAAAATAGTTTTATAAAATTGGACAGGATTTCACGAGTCCAGTGCTAACTCGACCTAGAGGGAGCGCGTGCCGGTTTAAGATGTGAAAAAGCTGATACTAGGCCTCAAATGGTTGCCGGATTTGGAACCAGTGATCAATCTCGCCTTAGTAAAGTCAGTTAGCGCTTGTTAAAAAAAAAAAGAAAAAGAAAAAGAAAAAGAGTTAGTTAGCGATTTTCAAAGCGTGAGTTAGGGTCGGTAGAGACCAAGCATGGGGACATGGTGCATTGCATTTCATATTATGCACGGTTTTGTTGAAATGTATTGTGTGGCTGGTGGAAATGCTTATTTATGTTATAAATATGATATGGATCCCCAATGTACAATCCTCGCTTTTTCTGTATCCCTATTATGTGTTTCGTGACTCAAGGGAGTCCAAAGTTGATGTCTTAGGCAACTTCTACTTAGCCTCCGTACTCACCCCTTCTTCTATTATTTTTCAGGTCATGGCAAGGATGTAAGTTGACGAAGGACCCTCACGTGTATAGTTAGGGTGATAAGATGGGTTTCTTGCATTAGCGAATATGGGTCACACTCGGATCCAGTATGACCCTGGCCAATTTTAGTCGGTTCAACAGACCCGACTAAACTGGATTCGTTAACAAACCTTTGTAACGAAACTAAGTATGAGAAACACATTTATTTCGGACCTGTCGGTCTGTTCTTCATCACACGAACCAGTCTCTCTCTGTCTGCTACTTCGATGGCGAAGAACTTTGTGAGAGAGAACGTACCTTTATCAAGATTCGGAGTGTTGGTGGCACAGTTGGAGTCAATTGTCGCCTCCGCAGCTCACACTTCTCCTGACGCCCTTCTCTGCTTCGATCTCCTCTCCGATCTCATCTCTGCCATCGACGACGAACCTAAGGTCTCCATTCTTTCTCTCTCCTCGCATTTATTCTCTGTCTTTAGATCTTCACTGCTTTTACTGTCTCTCTTTATCTTCCATTTTGATCTTGTCCCAAATACGCTTCACATTTGTTTCATAACTGTTTGGTTTTATAATTCTCTTAGATTAATGAAGGTTTTATTTTTTTATTATTAAATCTTGATAACTGCAGTCTAGTTACTATTGGGTGGATTAAATATATGACATTTAGTATGAGATCGGCTAATATCAATATACTGTCATTTTTGGTTGTACTGAATTTTCATTCCGGCAGCAGTTGTTGAGTTTATTGCTTTACTTTATTCATTCCACATTTTTTTATTTTGAAAATAGTTGATTTCAAGAAGCAATTGAGTTGATTTTGAATTTAGTTTGATTCCACATTTTGTTCATTCCGACGGCAGTTGTTGAGTTCATTGATTTACTTTATTCATTCCACATTTTTTTTATTTTGAAAATAGTTGATTTCAAGAAGCAATTGAGTTGATTTTGAATTTAGTTTGATGCCACATTTTGTTCATTCCGACGGCAGTTGTTGAGTTCATTGATTTACTTTTTTCATTCCACATTTTTTTTAATTTTGAATATAGTTGATTTCAAGAAGCAATTAAGTTGATTTTGAATTTAGTTTGATTCCACATTTTGTTCATTCCGACAGCAGTTGTTGAGTTCATTGATTTACTATATTCATTCAAAATTTGATTTTGAATTTAGTTGATTTCAAGAAGCAATTTATATATATATATATATATATATATTTTGCAATATGGAGTTCTATTTATTTTTTATTTTTTGATTTGGAAATTTTAGGAATCTATACTTTTGTGGCAAAGGAAATGCGAGGACGCACTTCATTCTCTGCTTACTCTGGGTGCCCGTCGGCCTGTTCGTCATCTGGCTTCGGTGGCTATGGCGAGGATTATAATGAAGGGAGATGGTATTTCGATTTACTCGAGAGCGAGCAGCCTTCAAGGGTTTCTCTCTGATGGGAAGAAAAGCGAACCTCTGCGAGTTGTTGGTTAGTAAAACAAATATCATAATTTCTTGTTAGATATGGTTAATTTTTAACTGTTTGTGTTGCTGTGGAGTTGTTAGGGTGATGGACAAGATTAACTGAATTATGATTTTAATGTTTAGTTATTGTTCAGATTTGTGTTTTACTATAATCTGATTTCCTGTGTGCAACTAGAACCATCATGAAAGGCATGTTATGAATTTATTCAGCTTATGCCTATGGAACTGATCTGGACAGTTTAGTTGAGTCTATAATTTAGGGTAATAATTTAGGTTTATCCATCTTGACGTAAATGTTGTTTGAGCTGGAGATAGTGCCTATATGCTACAGTGCTCTCTGTGTGCTTGCTGTTTGTGGTAGTTATTGAGGTTAAGTTCTACTGAAGTTGATGTGTCTCACCAAATTGACAGTCTATTTTGGAGGCCTGCTGGGTTGGGCGTGTTTCGTAATTTGCCATAAATTTTGTTGCACATGAATCTGAATATAGCCTTGCCTTGCCATGCCATCAATAGCTCCTGTAGGCCTTTTCATTGGATTTTGGTTTCAAGAATTTGTGGTTGTTAGATAGTGATGGGAATTGGGACTTGGGACTTGGGACTTGGATGTGCTATAATATAAGGTATTGCAAACATTTTAAGTGGTTAAATTGGCTGTTCCGGAGCACTCTTATTGGCGTTTGTCACCTTTTTCGATTTTCCACTTTCAATAGCATCGAGTTGTGAAAATTTGAGATTGCACTACATGTGATGAAACCTAACCTTATTGGGGGAGTCTTAAAGATCCACTTCTTTTACTCCTCCCTCTTTAATTATTACCTACTTTTATGGTATACAATTTAGAACAGCCAAGATTTCACCTCAGCATCCTATCTTATCAAGTTCTTGTCAACTAACTTTTTCTCCTGTGTTTTTTTGGCATTGGCTAAGTTTGAAATAACATTTCTAGATCTCCCTCAAGAAAGCACACATTTAGAACTGACTGTCTTGCTACCTTCTGAAGCCTTGAAAAAATAATTTCATCAAGCATTGAATTCAATAAGAGCCAAACTTAATGAAAATTCTCATCTGGTGCCCTCTCAATAGATTCTTCTTTTCTCGTTCATGAGAAAAGGTGAGAGTGTGTTTAGTACTTATCAAGCCAAATAAAAATTATTAATAAGAGCTACCATAATGAACAAGAGAAAGTGACATTTAAACAATATAAGTCCATTCTCTTTTTGCTCATCTTGCATATGAATATCATGACATAAAGTTCTTAAGGCCTTATAAACTGGATCGTGAGTTAGTAATACCCAGTCATGAATGACCGCAAAAGAAAAATCTTTAAGGTTATAAGGCATTTTTAATTGATTATAAGGGTTCTTGAAAAAGCGAGGATTCTCATTAAGGTTTCATAAAGTATCATTTTGGGACGAACATTGGGAAAGAGTGTCTTAGCAATGAAAGACATCAAAATGCTGTTTGAACGTCAATTTTGTATATGATGATCAAATTTGGTTTTATATCTAGGAGATTGCCTATGGAAGTTGAGTTCCTGCTTAAATGATTAATGCGAAAGTCTAGAGGGGAAAAAGAGAAAAAAAGAAGAAAGAGCCATGATCCTACTAATTAAATTATCAAAAAAAACATATGATAGGGTGTCCATAGGGAGATAACATGGTGGGTTTTTGTAAAATGGAGGTCTTGATCAGGTGGAGTAGTAGTTAGCATGAGAGTAGTGGGAGAAGAAACGACATAACCTTAATCAAGGATCAACATTGAGCTCTTGTTTTCCATCGATATGGATGAATAATATTGGGTATGTTGAAGATGATGTTCTTTGGTGCATGCCTTTCACAAATACTTGTGTCTGGTGCGAGTGTGTATCTAATCGCCGGAATTATCAAATCCTCAAACCCAAGGATATGGGAATAGTGAAATATTCAAGTCTTTAGTCTTTTTTTTTTTTTCCTATATTTATTTAGAGTAAAATAATGTTTTCACTCATTTAAAACAAAAGAAACATAGTAAAAGACTTTCACATATAACTATATAATAATCTCGAATTGTTGGATATGTTTGTTAGGTGCATGTCCAATCATGTGTTGACAAATCACATGCCAATGTCCGAGAATCATGTTCGAAGCGCGTACTTAAGGGATTTCTAAAGAGCCATGTAACATAGCCTTTTGTAGATGGCATAGTTTTAGTTGAAAAAAGGATATAAGTTGATATTAGATCTACGAAGAGGTACCTTTGAAACCAAATGTCTGGCTTAAGAAAGACTAGGACATAATATATTATGCAGTTTAATATGAATAATACCAGAAAACATGAGTATAATGAAAATTGATTTACAAAGAATACATTTATTTCTTATAGGTGATAGACAAGAACTCTTTTAAGTTTAATCATGGTATCTTTGATTGATTATCTAGAAGGAAGAGAGTGCGGAATCAGAATAAAGATTGTCAGATTGGAGAAGTGCCCTTCTTGAGTGGTGTGGTCACAGTTTTTAGTGGTGTTGCCACCTAGAGATTGTTTATTTGTCTATGAACTATGTAAATATGTAACCAACCATAAGTAGTCAGAAAAGGACTTTACTTTGTTGAGTTAAGTTCAGCTGAATTATCATTTGGAAAATGCTCAGGCTTTATAGCTGGATTTTTGAGTGAGACCTCTAACTATATGTATGGTGAACTGGGATTTGCCAGTAATAAGGGTGTCCAAAACTGTTTCCAAGCCTGATGTGAGGACTTATTGTTAATGGGGGTACTTTAGGACTGTCTATAAGCTTTGAATTTTTAATGATTACTTGTTTTTGGATCTTGGGCACGGGTAGCACTCAAAGGAGCAATTCTCCGAATGGTATCAAGTTGTGAAAAGTAACTAGGAATGGTATCAATAACATCCTTTTTAGTGGCGTTTAAATGGGAACAATTGGTATGCAGGAATCTTTTATTCATTTAATTTGATCTCTATGCAGGAGTTTGAGCACTTATCCAAAGATACACACTAAATTGATATAATTATCATTTATGTGATTGAAATCCTGATTTTTTCGTTTATGTTCTATTGATGATTTTCTGAGAGCAAATTTCTAGGTGCTGTACAATGCTTGGGAGAATTATATCACCATTTTGGAAGAAGAATTACTTCTGGATTACTCGAAACAACTATTATTGTGACAAAACTGATGAAGTTTGGTGAGGTAATCCTTTACAAATTGAAACTGTTTCTTTTTTATAGTAATCTGTTATTTCATACTCTCATGCCATTTTCGTAATTTAATATTAGAAATTTAAGCTTTATGTTCTGTATGTGGCACCAAAGAGCCAAGTGGCCCAACGGTACGGGCTCTTACTCCCCAAAGGGGAGGTCTAGAGGTCAAGCCTCGGAGGCGCTTGGGTGTGTGTGTGGTTACTACTTACCTATCAAAAAAACATAAGGTTCTGTATGTGGCATACCTAGCATAGCAGATATCCATGGAGAATTAGCAGTTGCTGTTCTTAAAGAATTTGAGGTCATAAAGAATTTGAGGGTCATATTAAATTGTATAAGTATCTTGATGAGAATGTGGTGGTCATAAATTTTCAAAGTGCCCCATCATTAATTGGATGGCTGTCTTGGTCAATTTGTTATTTGTGAAGATAGTTGTTTTTTTCCCACAAGAGTCAAAGTAAAAACTTGCAACTATTGTTATGACACAAGAATGGTTGGCCTTTTACTTGCCAGAAGTGTCTGCCTTAAAAAATCTAGAAGGTTTGAGGTGCTTCAGCAGCCAACTGGATACTTTTGGGAATTAGAATTATGGCTGTTGAAACATGAACTTGATGAACTGATTACACTTTTTGATTCAAGAAACTGATAATTATTAATACATGATGATTTTTGTTTTCTTATTTTCAGTATATTACTTTATGAGGATTGTTTATATCCATTGTTACTACTTATCACTACAGGAATTTTTGAGGCTGGAAGCATTGAATATGCTTCAGAATGCTTTGGAAGGCTCAAGTGGTAATGCTGCTTCTTCAGCATATACAGAGGCATTCCGTCTCATAACGCGGTTTGCTGTTGGAGATAAATCTTTTATGGTTAGAATAGCTGCTGCAAAGATGTCTGAAAGGCATTTGCGAACATTGGTGGACCAGGTTTAGGTGTTGGGGAGCTTGACAATTCTTCCTCCTATTGTGTCAAAGTCGGTTGAGTCCCTTTTCTTGTAATTTTCTTGTTCTTCCTTTTTTGGAAAACCAATTTCTCATCTTCAATTCTGCTTCTTATTAGGCCTTGAGGATCCTGTTTCATCTATTCGGGATGCCTTTGCTGAAGCTTTGGGTGCACTACTTGCTCTCGGAATGAATCCTGAGGCACAGGTATTTATCTCTTTCTTGGTATCAGTTCACATTCTATTCTTTTTTGGTGTCTTCTCATTGTTTATTATTCTTACTAGGTTCAACCAAGGGGAAAAGGTCCCTTTACTCCAAAGAAACTTGAAGGGGGTTTGCAGAGGCATTTAGCATCGCCCTTCATGAAAGGTATGATTCTTTCTAGACTATAATCCTGTCATTACTTGAAGGATTAGACTAATCATATTGTTTGCTGATTGGAATTCACACACGAGTTTAAAGTATTGACGTTCATTAACTTCTCTAGGTAGTTTATTTTGAGTTCCAGGCATTTTTGTTAGGTCCCTAAAAGCCTTGAAAAAGCAACTAGTTCTTTTGGATTGTGTAAAGAGTTCATATCTTAGATAAGATTCATTATTAAGAAATTTATAGAATAATTGTTCATATGTTGACATGTATGCTACATTTGGCAGTAGGAAAGGAAGGGGAAGGGAGGGGAGAGGGGAGGGATGGAACAAGCTTCCATTATTTGGTACAAGGGAGAGGAAGAGGGGTAGGATGGGAGGAGGGATGAGGCATCCCTCTAGGCCCACTATTTTGCTTCCATCCAAAAGAGGGAGGAAGAGGAGAGACAAAAAGGATAATTGTTAGATAAAAGTAAAAAGACGTTCTTACACTCATTTAAGTATTCAATTTATACATTTAAGGTATATTGGTAGAATAATAATACCATCCTCTTTCCTTCCCTTCCATCCAACCAAAAAAAGAGAGGGACCACTACCGTTTCCCTAGGGATTCCTCATCCCTCCTTCCTGCTCTCTCTTCTATCCATTTTTCCATCCCTCTTACCAAATGGAGCAATAGTGTATTTAGCCATTTGGCACAACTGCAAAATATAAAAAGTGACTGCTGGTAAGAGATTATGAAAAGTGATCAGTTATAAGTTGCAGGTAACTGTCTAGCATTAGCTGCCAATAATGCTGTCACCATTAGAAGTGATTATTTGGCTGTTTGGTTATCTCAAAGGTTTTTTTTCCAGGGTTATTAGATGCTGAAAAGACAATTTTACCCAATTAATCTGCTATGATAACTTATTGGTGTCAATTTAACTGTTAAACACTAAAGTAACCAGACGTACCATTATATAACATTTACTAACTAAACTAAAGCAAATCAAACATAACACAGGTATGAGAATAATATATACTGTTTTCTAAAATTAAGCAATCACCCTTCTGAAATTAGCAGTTGTGCCCCTAGAAGATATAAATTGTTAGCCAAGAGTAGAATTTTCTAGTATGTGAGGCGGAGGGTGTGCATGGTCTGCTGGGAATTTGGGTTGCAAGGTGAAATTTTCTTACCTCCTCTTATTTAGGGATACCTAGGTGCTTCGTTTAAGGTGACCTCAGTTTCCTACTTGGTGGTAGAGCGGGTGTGAAAGAGGCAATGCTTGGTTAAAGGAGGCAAACTTACTCTTAATATGAGTACCTTTTTGAGTTTACCCGTGTGTTTCATGTCTATTTTATCCATTCCGGCCTACATTGTTGAGATTTGAGAAGCTTTAGAGGGACTTTCTTTGGAAAATTATCAGGGAGGAGTTCAAAGTTCAAATTCAATCTTGTCACTTGGGATATTGTTAGTTCTCCATCATGATTTGAGGATTAAGAGTGAGGAGTTTGCACCAATTTAATCTAGTTCTTTTGGGTATATGGCTGAGGTATGACATTGAGGAATGAGGAGAATATTACATGGGCGAAAGTGGTGTACGGAAATTTTGGGAATTGGAATAGGATTGGGCTTTAAGGATTCTATGATGTTTGTATAAATTCCAAAAGTAGTCACTTATCAAAAAAAAAAAAAAAAAAAAAAAAAAAAAATCTGAATACAGTCTTCTACCAGCTTTGTTAGTGGTCTGAAAATGGTCTCCTGGATCACATTGTAGATTGTGGCATGATTTAAATTTCCATCTATATAAAGGAAATAATTTTAGAGGCTGCCACAAGGCCGACAATTTTAACTGTTGAGAAGTGTAGCAAGTCAGAAATTAACATTCTATAATAAATTGCAATTTTGAGTATGTTGGTGAATGAGTGGCGAGACAAGATTGGAAAGAGAAATGCCTGCCTTAAAATCTAGAGCTGATAACAACAAGGCCTGTTTATTTCATATAATTAAATCGGGGGTATACCCATCTCTTTTTGGTCCTTATTATATTTCACTCCTTAAATGTTGGTGCTTTGCAAATTTAGTTCGTTTCTGATGCATTAATGTTATGCGCATGTGGCTGATACAAGTTTTTTTTGCGAAGGTATGGCTGATACAAGTTGGTAACACGTGTCCTAATTTTTTTTTGCTTTATCAGTTTGTATCATGATGAGTTTCTAATTTTTTTTTTTTGCTTTATCAGTTTGTATCCTGATGAGTTTCTATTTTGTAGCATTTATTCCATTAGAGGTCACAGCCGTTGTTATCCTTTCCTTCCTCCTAATATCTTGTAAATGCTTATTCGCTTCCACCAATTTTCTTAATTGCAGCAAGTGGACCTCGGTCGAAGGACATGCGAATTGGCCTGACATTATCATGGGTATTCTTTTTACAGGTAGCTTCTGATATTCCAGCCTGCACCCCATTTTTCCCTCTGTGGATGAGAGTTTTGGGATATAAATATATGTACATATATGTATCTATCAAAAATATATATATATATATATATATCTGTATATACGTTTGGATATATTATATGGTAGAGTTGTTTGAAATTATTGTTTTTCGTCATGGTTAAACTGTTCTATGTTTTGCTAGTCACTTTGATTAATGTACTTAAAAGACCTTTTCCCCTCTTTTGGAGATGTAATGTGTTTTTCGTTTGTGTGCTTTTCTTTCCAAAGATGCTGAGCTTGTTGTGGTTGGAAATGCATTAGTTCCGGCTTGAACATAAAAACATTGTTGAATTTGCTGCATCAGTGGAGTGCTTTCGAAATGTAAAACTAGTAGTCATTGACGAACTATTGTATTTGCTTGGCAGTTACTTGTCACAGTATTTATCTTCCATAGTTCTCCCGTTTTGACCTCTTGGTTTAAATTTTATTCATTTCACTTTTTATGCATTTCCATTAGCAACTGCTGTTGCTAGAAATGCATCGTTTGGACCTGCATTTTTTATCTGATGTTATTAAATTTACTTCATTATCTGCAGTTTTGCTATTATTTTCTTTACTTTTTATTTCCATAAAATTTCAACTTATTGTCTAGGGTTTGGAAGTATTGTTAGAAACATCCAGCCCACTTCTCAATTTTGGCAGTAATGCTCTGTTTTGTTATTTATTTATATTACAGGCCATTCGTCTGAAGTATCTGCATCCAGATAGCGAGCTTCAAAACTTTGCTTTGCAGGTTATAGACATGCTTCGTGTGGATACGTCTATTGATGCACAATCACTGGTAAAAGCTTAGTTACCAATTTTACAGCTTCAACTTTCTTTCTTTCTTCATGATTTGCCATGTGAAACAAGGACCAGTGACTGAACCAGTGTGAAAGATCACACTATGACCTTAGATGGAGTACAACGATGAAACATAGTTCTTGTAATCAACTCTAAATAATTGGTATGCATTGTTGAATTGAATAATAAGTTAGCAGTTTATTATTAGAGCTATTCTAACTACTCAGCGGCCTCAGCCAGACCCACTGCGTATTGTTTGTGATTGGAAGAGCATATACATAACAAGTGTGATGTTGTGGCCTGAATTTGGTGCCGGGTCGTGTTGCGGCCCACCCGTTTTTTGCTCATGGGCCGTAGACCCTAATTAGTCTCTTGTAGCCCGATATACAAGGGTGCTAAGGGTTTGGAGTGGGTAAGAGAGAGACTCTGAAATTCGTACAGAAACAGAGTGAGGGGCTGAAACATGTAATCTCCAATTTTACACATAGTGAAAACTTTAGCCGGATTCCAACCGTGGACGTAGGCTGTTGCCGAACCACATATAAATTTTTGTGTTCTTTGTTTGATGTGCTTACTTTTCTGTCATGATTCTTAGTTTTATCTTGGGTTCGTTGCGTTTGTAATAACAACTACTTTTCTATATTTTACAAATCTGAGTCTAATATTATTCCCAATGTAAAAACTAAAAATATTTTTATACTGAAGATGCATTTTTAAGCTTCATAGTACTTATCGTCTGTATTGTCCACTGAAAGATGGTTTAGTATCTCATTAATTCTTCATTTTACAAAATCATGCTACCCACAAAATAATGCTTCTCTTGGTTTTTTTGAAGGCATGTGTTCTTTATATTCTTCGGGTGGGTGTAACAGATCAAATGACTGAACCTACTCAAAGGAGCTTTTTAGTTTTTCTGGGAAAACAGGTTTGCTAGAATGACTCATTTAGATCATTAGTTGTTGAGAATGAAGTTGGTATTTTCTTTACATCAATCTACCAGTAATGTTTTTCCTCTACTGACACAGCAAGTTTTCTGTTGCAGCTTCAATCTCCTGATGCTAGTCCTTCCATGGAAGTTGCTGCTTTGCGTACTTTGTCGTATACTCTGAAAACACTGGGAGAGGTGAGGCACATTTTTGTAATTTAATTTTTTTTTGTGGGAAAATGATCTGGGTCTATTGTAAATGTTTGTACTTGAGGCTATGACAAACAATTTGCTAATGTTGTATTGGGCAACATGCTTGACTGAAATTATATAGCACTACTCTTATAGTTTTATTATATATATATTTTTTTCCTTATCAGCATAAACAATATATGCGATGCTTAAGTGAGGCCACCATCATTATTGACCTTTAGCTTCTCGATTTTGCTGGATTTTTTCTTTTCCTCCTGTAAGGGAAAACATTTGTGGATATAAGAAAGTCTGGATAGAATATTCAGTAGATGGTGACTTTAGGTGATTGTTTTGACATGCTAAGAACTTTGTGATCTTTATATCTAGAAAAGATCTTTGTGATAAAATGGTTAGGTATGATAAAGGTTCTTCTTGCTGACAGATAACAATTCCTGTTCTCCAAAGGATGCTCACTGAAGTCACGCCAAATTTTAGCCTCAAAAAAGATATTACTCCTAACTTGATGAATTCATGGATATATTGTTATTTATATATTTTATCTTCAAAAGGACTGCTAGTTCCTTGGGTTATTCAGAACTGAAACTATTATGCTGGGACAACCACTTGATGTGCAATTTCTTGAGATCATATATATGCCCAGTCCATGTCTTTCTGTGCCCTATATTGGCTGACATCATTGGATGATGGCCTTTATCTTTTCTATGAAATGAATCATACGAAGTGGTGGAATCTATTTCAAAGGGCTGATTGGTGTGGCTATGTCTCTTAGGAATTGAATACATAAGAATTCCTTGTCTTAAGTTTTTATGAAGTGGTGCTTGGGTACTAGGTTTAAGTTTAAATACATGTGGTCATAAGCAAGGTGTTATTTAGTTAGCTTAATAATTTTTTTTATAGGACTTTTGGAAGTGAAGAATTAAGAGAAGGTTCTTGGAAGTAAAGAATTAAAAGAAGGTAATGGAACTTTGTTAGGTCATTTGATTATAGAATACATCTTTTGAAGCCCAAAAGTTGAATAAATTGTCAAGTGAAAAGGTTTCTTGTGATAGCATTAAGATTTCTTTTGCTTTCGAGAGCTAGTATAAACTTATCTATATTACCATACACCACTATTATCACCATTATATCCACCATTTCTGCAGCACAGACTGCCCCTTACTCATCACGCCACTATACTACCAATGTAGATTTACATACTACCATCAATGTTGTTAACAACCATCTACTCTAAAAGCTTAAGCTATTAGAGAGGGTGTAAGTTTAATATTTATATCCTCTAAATCGCCCCCTCACGTGCGGCCTTCTTTTTGGTCCAACACGTGTTTTCAATTTTTAATCAAGGTGACGGCCACTATTACTTTTACTGCCATCGGTATCTCTATTTATATCAGGCTCTATATGCTTTCTTGTATAGGAAATCTATTAGACATGGATAAAACACTAAGAATATGCTCATTAAAACCGATTATTTCCCTTTTTGTCTCTCTCCAGACGTGAAATTATTACAGTTTTGGAAATATTACATGCACTTTAGGCTAGTAACATGTGAAGCCACAGCCTCTGTCAATAATTATTAAAATAATGTTTCATTGCATAGCAATTTAGCAAACATTAGCTGTTTATACGAAAAAGCAGGAGCATACGTGTTTGTGTGGTTTATATGTATTATGTGACATTGTTTTCCTTTGACAATTTTCTTACCAAAAAGTTATTATGGACAGCTGTACCAAACATTTCATCAGTTATTATATAAGTCAAGATCAAACATGTCAAAAAAAAAAAAAAATCAAGGTCAAGTTACGCTTGGTGCAAGAGTGGGTAATCTTGCATCCTTCCGTAATTTATTGAAGGTTCATTATATTGTTGCATTCTTTTTTCAAATTCTAATAGTCTTAAATTTTGGCATACATGATAATTATAGGATGGGCATCCAATCCAACCATGGGCCTTGAGAAAGAGATATACTATAAAAGGTTATTAAGGGGTGTAAAATAAACAATTATCACACCAGGTATAAGTTGATCTTGTCTCTTATATGTGTGTGTGTATCTGAATATATAGTTTATTATCAATTTACAGGAGTGATAAGTTTTGATTATGAAATAATTCTCATGCCTTAAAATAACTGATTCTGTCAACTAATTATGGAATATTATAATAATCAACTTATAAAGTTTAGTATTTAAAAATGTAGTTTGTGAAAATCTCAGCAAATCTGGTATAGATACCAGTAGAGTTGTCCCTTGTAAAACCCATGCTTGCTCTTACATTCTCTTGTGCTTGCAATGGCACTCTTGGAAATTTAAAGGTCCAGGTAAAGTGTCCCTTTTATGTATCAACTTTTTATTTATCTCGAAAGCCCTTTCGAGCATATTAGAGGATAATCTAGTCTAGTCGAGGGCAGAGCTATTATTTCTCTTGAGTGTTGTCTTCTACTGCTAATACTCTTAACTCCTAATTTCTACAGAATCTGCAAAGATCAACTTCTCTGCTATGTATTCACAACTCAATTACAAATAATATTGACAAATTTACTAAAAATTTTCAATCTGTAATTAGATAAAGGAAAATTAGATGAACTGATATAATATTTATGCAAAAGTTATATCCATACACTGAGAGGTTGTTGTCTTTCTTACACTACTATCACATGACCTAGGTCCTTGGATAGGTAAGTGGCAGATAAGTATTTAATGTCTTAAGTATGCATTAAAAAGGAGATTTTTTAATTTTATTTTCTTATTTTTAAAAATTTACGTGCACTTTTAAAAATAAAAATTGACCAGCATTACCCTTTTCCTTTGTTTTTGAGGGGTCAACTATTCACGTTAAACATGATGAATTGATCCCCGCATCCCTCCATTTTTCCCCCAGAATTTTAGCACCATAGCTCCGCCCATGGGTGTAGTCCAATGGATAAATACAGATATTTAACACAAACAAGTTCAGCTGTAATTTTCACACTGTATGGTTAAGAATTCCATGGGTTATTAGTACATCGTTCTCCTGAATTAGAGGAAGAGAAAATAGTGGAAATTATGAGAACTAGCCTAAGGCAGGCTGGTTATTCAATATATATATATATGTATATATATTTGACTTATCAAAAAAAAAAAAAAAAAATTATATATATATATACACTGTTGGACTTATCAGTTTTTATTTTCCGGCTGAGACTTTTGCTGTTTTGCCATATTAAATTGTTGTATGCTTCTTATATGATGGTCTTTTAGGATAATTGCATGTTTTTACTTCAGTCTACTTTTAACTTTTTATCAATATCTAAGTCTTGTGAGAGTATTGCTTCATCTATTCATTTGCAGGTTCCACTTGAATTCAAGGAGCTCCTTGATGACACAGTTGTTGCAGCATTGTCTAATTCTTCAACGCTCGTAAGTTCTTGATTGTGTCGGTCTTCTTTGGGCTTTGATATCCATCTTTGCTGAACATTACAAATTCTTGTTGCTAATTGGATTCTATTGGGCTTGCATCTACATAATTGCACCTCACACATTTCTCATTGTTTTCTCTTACGCTGTTTCAAAGGTTTAAAGTTCCAACATTATATCCATCTGATTTTTGCTGCAATCAAAAGTTTCACTAGACTTCCCTTAAGGGTGGGCTTACTGTACTGTTTTGCTACCGTAGTTGTGAATTTTGTTGGGGTTTTAGTTTTTTTGCAGTGGAATGGAATGTGTTACCAATGTGTTTTTACATACTTCTTTTGATTTATTGCTATTTATTATTTATGAACATATTCATAAAAACATTTATATTTAGTCATATATTTGAATTTAAATAAAAAGTTTAGATTCTGTCCCATGGTTTCCATATATGAATATATAATAATGAACATTGTTACTGGAATCATTGCATAAGGTATTTAACAACTTCTATGGATAAGAAAAGTCAGATTTTTACTTTTTACAATATATATGTTAGCAAGCATGTTTACGCTTAAGGTCTTCCAACTGAGAGGTAAGTGGTAACATCTACCCTTTATTTAGGTGGACAAAGTAATCCTGTTTTCCTATTTAGTTCAATTTGGACGAGAATCAACTTCGTAATTCAAGTATTATTATTTACCTTCACCATCAATGCTCTCTGAAACCTTGCATGCCAAAAATCATTTACAGAGTTAGTTATAGGAGTGCCCCATCTCACTTCCTTTCTAATCTGTCTGGATTTTGTTTTGCACTCGATACCTTTTTCTACTACCTTATGCTCTTTAAATGACTTTTAAATTTATTTTCCTCAAGTTCCTTCAAATTACAGAATTCCTACTAGAGGGATCTTGCAATATACCAAACAAATAAACGATTTTTTGCTGGAATACCCAAATCATCCGTGAACAGACCTAAAAATTTAGCAGAATAGCATTGATCTGTGGTTAGTGATTACTCTGTTTGTTTCGCGAGAACTGTTTGTTCTGATCTGTTCTGGTCAGTACTTTATGGATTTTGTAACTGTGGTTGCCGCGTGTTTAAAAAGTAAGGAATGAAATCTTGATGTGGAGTTCTGGGAAGGATAAGTTGAATCTAAAATTTTATTATTCAGATCAATGAATGCTCATTATTATTATTTTTTGCTCAGGCAATAAATCGCCAGCTTAGTGTCAGTTGATTATAACTCATCATTGCCATTGTCTGCAAAATTTCAAATTTTGAACTACGATCAACTTTGCAGCCACCATCCACTCATTGCCATTGTCTACTTGTGGTCATTTTCATCTAGTAAGGAAATTGCGACTACTTTCTAACCAACCGAAAATTATAGATGAAGAATGTATAGAGAAAGTAAGGTAAAATAAACTTGAATTATGCTGGACATAATCCCTCTGCTTGCCATTGGTGAGGTTCAATAATCAGTTTTAACAGTCGAAGGGACATAATAGTCATTATATCCTCTCCAGATCTAAGCCAATAGCTCAATATCACCAATATATAAGAAGAAAGTGGTGGTGGTGGTGGTCATTAATGATGGCAATGCAGCCTTGAGTTGTAGAGATGGAGGGGAGTGGTCATTGATGGGTTATAGAGGTATGGTAGTAACAAAGGAGGATGGTGGTGTTGATGATGGGTGCTGGGTGTCCTGGTGCAGAAAGTCACATATAAACAGTATCTCAAAATTTGCTTGGATCCTTATTAATCATTTAAGTTCAGCATCAATTCCATGTATGCTTGTTAGTTTTTTGAGGAAGGATTGGCTTCCTCTCCCTAATTTCTGCCTTTAAATTCGGCTTGCATTAGAGGAGGTTAGTGAAGTTTTCCCTTGCTGAAGTTGAGATAGATATTAAGGTTCTTTTATTGTTTTATTTTTTGGGAATATTGGAAATTTTGGACGGGTAACTGTAATATTGGTCAAAGCTATTTTGTTTTAGTGTTTTCCCTTCCTCTCTCTAATACTTTTTTTTTTTTTTCCTCTCTCTCTGTCTCTCTCTCTTTTTGGTTCCTATTATTCTCTTATCATGCTTTTATCTTTGGGTTTAACTCCTGATTAATTCTTGTAAAATGAGGTTGAGGGCCCTTGAGCTAATATTTAGGAATTGATGTGCCTTTGGTTTCAACTTTTGATGACAATGATGTGCCTATAGTTTCAACTTTTGATGACATTGACGTCTACAATCTACTAGGACATTATATTCAAAATTCTCCTTTTAACTGTAAATCTTATAATCCTTACACTTCAGATGTAAGTTCTGGCTCTTCAAAAATTTGTAATTAACATGCTTTTATTTGATAACACAATACTAACTGGAGAACATTTGCTAGGTTCGCGTTGAGGCTGCTTTGACATTGCGTGCACTGGCTGAGGTTGATCCCACCTGTGTTGGTGGTTTGATTTCATATGCGACTACTACATTAAGTGCATTAAGAGAAAATGTTTCATTCGAAAAGGTAACACTTCGCAAGGGTTTAGTCTCTTCGGTAGTCTAATATGGTGTTTTCTCTTTCTTAGTTGGGTTGCTATATATATATATATTTGAATCTTCCTGTCTTGCTGCTGTTTATTCATGTAGCCATTTAATTGTTTTGGCAAGGATTTCCTGTCCTTTTGTTTTCTCTGTTCTGGCTTTGTTAAAACTTAAAAGCAATTTTTCATCAATTATTTTATTTTTTTAGGATTATGGCTTTGTTAGTTCAGTTGTCTATTTCGCCCTGTAAGCTCTGTATGGGGGTTTCCCTTAGTTCTTTGCAAACTTCATTCTTTGTAAAATTATCTCACTTATCCTAAAGAAGATCTATATTCACCATTTACTTATAAAAAAGAAAAGAGAAGAAGAAGATCAATTTTCACCACTCCATTCTGTCACAACTGCCTCCACATTAGTTTGTCTTTCTGTGCCCTTTTTGACTTTCACTCATGTAATAGCTTCACTTGGGTATTGGCGATTATTTTGTTCTGGAAACCTGTTCATTGAACATTTCTTTCCATGAGTTGGATGTAGATTACGCTGGTTTGGCGTGTTACTTTAATGTGGTGATCTCACGCTCTAGATGTTTGCAGTGAATCTAACATACTATGATGTCAAAATTGGGTTCTCTGAGGAACCCAAAATTAGTGGAATGGTCTAATACTAGAGCATTGATCAACTTGGCTGTCTTAAATACATTGTTTTTAGGAACTGCAGAGCCACGTTTCCTAAGTGTTCTGTTAAGTTGATGGAAATTGCACTATAGGTTGTGGTGAGGTATGTTCAGTCGGGCATTTGCTTTTCAGACTGAAGTTAATATTCTTATTTAATTATGGTCGAATATCCATCATACTAAGATTTTTAGCACGTCTTTCCTGATTATACTATAGTCTTTTCAAGTGTCTGATTGTCTATTATTAGGAAGTTATATCCTTGCACCTAATGAAAAATGTAGTGTCTCCTGTATGCATCTCTAAATTCTCTACTTTTGAACAAAAAATAGGTACGCTGTGCCTGTGAGAAACTGTAGGTGGATAATCTACGTGTATTCAATTGAATTCTCTTTTGTGTTAGATCTGCAGTCAAAATCAACAGTATTTTGTTTGGTGTCCAAATTATTTAATATTCTATCATTCCTATTGATATTGAATTTTCACGGAATATCAGAATCTTCTTGTATTTTTCACTGGCTTTTGAATATTCCTTTGTCTAGTTGTTATTATTGCATACTTAAGCATTTATAACTTTAATATGACTGAATATTTTTGTTTCCTTGTAGAAATATTACAAAATATCTGCTTTTAGGATGGCTTGAATTTGTGATCAAAATGTCTTAACTTTTGTGAAGAATCATTGGAGTATCAGATCTTGCTCCATTACCATAATGAATAGTAATCAAAGCACTATAACTTTGATTAATGTGTCCACATCTAACTATATGTTATCAGTCATGGATGCATTACTAATTAACACCTTATGTCAAGTTAGAGAAGCTGTTAATGGTTTGCACGAATTTCTTTGCCATTTTCCTTGGGAACCATAATGGAAATTAGTGAAATTGCCAATTTTCTGCCCAAGAGATATGCAGATCTTCTGATTACATTTTTTTGCTTTGGTTTAGTTGCTTTTTGTCACACATTAATTTAACAGAGTATTCCCTATATATTTTCTCCAGGGTAGCAATTTGAAAATTGAGCTTGATTCTTTGCACGGGCAGGCTACAGTTTTAGCAGCACTAGTGTCTATTTCACCAAAGCTACCTCTTGGTTATCCAGCTAGGTACTGGTCTTATTCTACTTTGCATTTGTAATTTCCTTAGATTCTTAAACTTCTATGCTCTTCTGGAATGATTATAATATGGAATTTTGGTTGTTACCTGTTGCACTTAACTCATTTATGTGTTGTAATAAGATTTGTGTTAAGAACCATCTACTCCAAAAGCTTAAGCTGTTAGACAGGGTGTAACTTAAATATTTAAATCCTTTAACATGCCCCTCACATGTGGCCTTCTTTTGGCCCATCACGTGTTTCAATTTTTAAATCGGGTGATGGTGAGATTTGAACTCGAAACCTTTGGCTCTGATTCCATGTTAACAACGATCTACTCCAAAAGCCCAAGCTGTTAGAAAGGGTGTAACTTAAAGGTGTAACTTAAATATTTAAATCCTTCAACAATTTGCATTTCTTCTTTACTCAACTTCTAGAATAACTTTAAAAATTGTTCGACTAAATTGGGTAATGGATACATGATTATGAATCTATGATAATGACATTTAGAGATCCCACATGACCAGACTAGGGTGGAAGTGAGGGCTGGCTTATAATAAAGAAGTAATCACAGTTGAGAGAGAATCATAGACTTTGGGGGTCAAAACCTTACCCGAGGAAAAGTTGAGTAAATTAACCAAGGATAAGGGCTTAAAGGTGGGGTTTGAAGGTCTATGCGAAATATGGCTAAAAAGTTTTCTGACTAAGAGGTCAAGGTGAAGGGTATGGAAGAGGCTTCGAGGCTACCATCCTGTTGAAACCCATTTCCGTTCCAACTTGGACGCCCCAATTCTGTCTGTGTGGAACCGTCTTAGTGGGATACGTGTCCCCAACTTCGTTGCATAAGAGCAAGGTTGATGGCGAAATCGCCAAAGTTTTATGGGCCGATGTGTTCCGCAGGCTGCACTATGAGAGAATGCCACATGTTACTCACGTGATTAGGTAAGTGAACAGCCTAAAACCTACAGCCTTAAGCTTGGTTTAGGCTGATGATGGCCAATTGCAATTACCAAACCATGGTGGAACACCAAGTCAGATAAGCCAACCAATTATTGGCAACAAAAATGTTCCAATCCTGACTTGAGGACGAGACCAAAAGTCAAGGTCAAGCTTTCTTCCCATAGATGGTCAAGCTTTTGCTAATGTTGGCCCCAAAAGGAGGTTGACTTCATGGTTCATGGTGTCCTATGTAAGGCTAAAGTACCCTTCCCCAAGAGTTGATCAATTTGCCAATAGGTCAGTAAATCACGTTTTTTTTCCTGAATTGGGGGTCAGCAAGCGGTGGCCGACAAGGTCCCATTCTTTCACCAAGACTAAGTAGACCGAACATCATTAGATCTATAAAGGCTTAGGACAGCCAGATCCAAGAGATGTGCTCTCCATTACTGTGGAGACCAAGAGATAAGTGCGGATTGGATGATCACCTGAATGGTAAACAGTGTTCAAGGAAGCACAGGGGCCAGACCATCAACCAAGGGTCCATTAAGCCAAGGAATCGGCCAGACAAAGTAGCGGTTGAACAAGGATAGACTTGTACATGGGAATCTGCAGGAGTCAGCGGCCAATATTCCTTGAGCAGTTCAACTATGCCCAAAGAGGAAAATTACAAGCTTCAGGTGGGGAAGCCTAGAGATTCTTTCACCAAAATGTATCACCAAGCACTTTATGCATTGGGGGTGATGTGTTGACCTCACCTACCCCCAACATGGGCCAAATCAAAACATTCAGGGGGACACATGGCAGCATCCTAAAGCCCCGAGACTCTCCTCTTCAACTTTATAAGTTGGACCCTTTGGTTTTCAGCTGAAAGGATCCCTGCACTAACATACGCTGATCACATCCACCACCTTCATAGTCCAGCCATCGGCCTGGTTGACCTAAGGGATTTTGTTTTCCGATTTTTCGGCTTGGGTAAAGGACTCTGTCACGCTTGCACGCCCAAAAAGCCGCAAAATTGTGGTAACACCTCCCCATTCTCTTCCTCCATACCCCTTTCCAAAGTTTGTTTAAGGCATACAGACTGGAATTGAAGACAGGGCCTACTCATATCGATGTGGGGCTCCAATAGGGTTGTCCTACGTATGTATTCAAGTCTTCTAGCAATTCAAGGGCATGCTCTAATATAGAGGTCCAATCTGTAACAACGAGGGAGATAATATTAGGATGTCATTGAAGCAATTAGGGCATCCTCAACAAGCTGGTAACAATGAGGGAGACAACGTCAGGATGTCATTGAAGCAGATAGACATCCTCAACAAGCTTCTGTGGCAATCCAATAAGGTGTTAAGTGCCCCCACATTATAAAGGGCATATGTCATCCAAAAGTCACATGATGTCGTTTTGTCTCTTTATGAGTCATGGTGTGCTAGACTTCAAGATGAGTTCACCCTGGGAACTTAGTGAGATTGTGCCCCGACCGCACATCTTGAAGTATAATATAATGAATCAGGCACGTACATTGATCTGTGCCGCTTCTGCATACTTCATAATAGGTCATGGCGAACCAGTGATGTAGGACAAAAGAACTGGCTCAAATAGAGGAAATCAAATAAGAGTTGTGGGCTGGAAATTCAGAAAACAAAGCTAAAATTCAAGGGTTGTTGGTAGAGAAGGAGGATTGAAAATAACAAAGAAAAGCCTATTGGAATCACTCCAACAGGGCCTAGGTATCACACCTAGAGAAGGCCTCACACCCTCAAAAT
>JAOTQH010000046.1:2359693-2369819 GCA_025631255.1 Cornus kousa
TCGCAATAGCTCTCCTCCAAAGCCAATGCCTCTCAATCCCAAACCTCCAGAGCCATTTGCCAAGGAGAGCCTTATTAAAAGGCAACAACCTCCTTAACCCTAAGCCTCCAAACCGAATTGGACAACAAACTTGATCCCACCGAACAAGGTGAAACTTGAACTCTTCTCCGTAATTGATGATATTATAAGTAATGTTCTTCGGGATACTCGGATTAGTAAAACCTTTACCTAAATCTCACCAAAAATAAATTCGGGCTCTAAAGTTTAAACCTAGTTGCATCCCACGGTCTGAAGTACCTTGCCCAGTCTCGTAAAATTTTCGGGCGGGAATTGGGTTGCTCAGGTTAGGCCCACCCAAGTCCCACCCCTACCTTCCAAGCATACCAAAAGATTGCTAAGTATTTTTTTTCCTTGATAATTGCTAAGATGAATACTCATCAACATGCCTTGAGGGTCACCCAAATCTGTCTCTTTGGTAACCGTAATACAGCTGACAACTTTTTGAAGTGTTATTAATTTTTATTTGATGTTAACCACTTTGAATTGACTTAGGCTGGTTTTTTGCATAAGTTGCCTACACGTTTTGGTGCGTGATATCTTGTGTTTTATTCATAAGGAAATCTGTATTGGTGAATTGGTACTATGCATCAGATCTTGTCTCATGATAAGCATACCATGTGATGTACTATACATTCAGTGTACAATATGTATAATACGGGCATGCTTGACTATATTAGCCAGTTTCAAAGCAATTAAAAAAAATTTAAAATCATTATATACTGTGGCTTCATAGGCACTTGAAGGTTTAAAAAAAGGGTTCGTTTTGGGTCTCGCTTTTGCTTCTTCTCTTTTGTAAATTTATTTTTATAGGTTCTACTATGATCTTGAAGTTTATCACCTTTAGTTGTATCCATTTAGATTATACAGAGCACAAATATTTTTTCTTTTTCCTGTAAAGAAATTCTGAATTTGTAAAGCACATGGAGACTTTACCACTAAAGAAATACTATTATGAAATTAGAATATGTAAAATTTGATACTAAAAGATGTACACACGATACCCTATTTCTGTCTATACTCACATGCGGTTTAACCTCTGCAAGCACATCCTATTTTTATTTATTTATTATATTTTATTTATTTATTTATTTTGCATTTTTTTGTCTGGGGTGAAACACTGGAAATGTTATAGAGTTCTGGCGTCATTTTATCAATCAATGCAATGGAATAACATTTCATCTTACGATGATACATCTTAGCAACCCTAATTCTTAATGCTAGATTTGATATAATTATTATTGGGTTAAGTGCGGAAAACACCTACGCCTACGGCGCGTATCATACCCTTACGTGCACAAAACACCTTCAAAGTAGTAATTTGGTACAAATAAGTCCCACCTGACATGATATGCCCAAATTACCTTTACTAAAACATTTTACTTATTATTAAAAAATAAAAATAAAAACGGTCATTTTGTGAAACGACAGAAAAGGCCAAAGGGTTAAATGCAGGAAAAACCCTTTGCCATGCTTATAATGCATGTCACACCCCCTCGCGTGCACAAAACACCCCAAAAGTATTGATTTGGTGAAAATAAGTACCCGACATGATATGCTACTGAGACATTGTACACATTATCTTAAAAATGTCATTTTGTGTATATTTTGTTCGATGCTCGATATGTAATTTTATATACGCACACGAAGATATGTAATTTGTGTGTATTTTTGTTCTTTTATTGTATAGTGTATATATTATTTTTGGAAAATATAGAGAAAGAAAAACACTAAAGCTATAGAGGGAGAGAAAAAAACCTCAAAAGTGGGTTAAATATAGTTGATTTGCACATAACACCCCTCTACTGTGGGAATATATATACTACACACCCCTTGGGCATTTTCAGAAGGCTAAAAGGGCAAAATGGATAATAAAACATCAATTTATGTCAGGGATCTGCAAAAATTAATGAGAGGTGTATTTGCACATTTTTGCAAGATTAAGGGTGATAATAACACACTTTTTAAAATAGGCGGTGAAAGTGGTTTGCGGAGTATACTTTAGGGGTGTTTTCCGCACTTAACCCAATTATTATTTGACACCTAGTCTTACTTGTAGATACACATTATTTTCGTCTATATTATTTTCTATATTTATGGTTTTCTTTCAATTTATTCCTCTAAGCCTTTCTAGTATACTGAAGTTGAAGAATTATCTTATAGGACATGGATACGATATTGAATCATGATTCATAAGATATGAAAATAATATATAGTACAAAAAATATGGGATGCAATGCAATGCTCGATAGGATATACAAAATTGAAAATATGGTTTATCTGCTTTGTGACTCTGTAATTTTTCCTTTTTCTTTTTAATTTTATTTGAAGCAACTTATGAGCATATGTTGTTTGTTCGTAATTTGAAGCAGTGTTAGTTAAAGGTGCTCCTGGGTGCGCGCCTAGGCTCCAGGCTCATATAGGCTTACCACTTGTGCCTGTTGTGTGCCCTTTGACAACATTTGCGCTTTTTATACGGAATATGAATATGCTTTAATAGTAATTTAATTTTTCTATTGCGCGCCTCGCCTTTCGCCTAGGCTCCAAAGGACCTCTAGCACCTTAGTGTGACTTGATAACACTGATTTGAAGTGCATAGATGATTGACATTGTGCATGCTTTAATGCTATAGTATTCTCTTGAATTTTTTAATTTCATTAATTTAGTTGTAAAATGTATAAAACTATGTGCTGAAGCCAAATACTGTAATCCATGTGAACATAGGGCTATACAAGCTGTATGAAAATCTATGAGGGTATTTAAAAGAAATGACCAGAAGTTATATTTCTTGTGATGAATGTTAATGGTCCACCATAGAAAAGACGCATTATTGTCATCATTTAAAAATCTTGACGACTGCAGAATTTCTTAAATATAATCTCTCTCTCAACAATATTTTACTTGTATGCAATTTCTTTTTATAATCAAAATATTCATTATAGATAGAGTAGTGCTGTTAGTCATCCACCTTCTATTTTCACCATTTAAGTTCACCACCTATGTGATGATGTATCTATCTCCTTCAATTTCTTGACAATTAGCCACTCATTCTTTATGGCTGAACATACTGGTAAAATCCCCAATGACATTTGGCATAGTTATTCTAGAAAACTTTTCTGCAAGAATTTGGACTACTGTGCTGACTTTTACTTTGTTATAGGAGTCCTTATATCTGAACGGTGTAAGATTTCATCTTATCTGTTTTGTCTTCAGTGCAGGAGGAATGGCATTGTCAAGTTTAGTGCCTGCGACAGTGAGTTCCATCTGTTCTCTGGCTAAAAGTTCAAGAGCTGGTTTACAGATCTGGTCTTTGCATGGGCTCCTTTTGACCATTGAAGCTGCTGGCTTGTCATATGTATCACATGTTCAGGTATTCAATTTTTGAACTATTGGAAAACGATGCACTACTCTTTGGAAAAGGATTTCAATTTAAGTTTCATATGCTACAGATTTTCCTGGTCAATGGCTTAATTGTCTTCCCATGTGATACCCATATCATACTGGTATAGCATGTGGGAAAGCTGTAAACGTACAATCACCAGTGTTTGGGGGCAGGAACACTGGGAGGAGTGGTTGTCTTCATACTTGAATCCCCATTCTCATTCTTGGCGTCACTAAGTTTCTGGTCACTGCATGCGTCTTTTGTGCAAAATAAATAAATAAATAATAAAAATTTAGGAATTGACTTTCACATGGATGCTATCATCTTTTTTAAGTCGTAATACGTTTCCATATGCCTCAAGGTAAATTGATCTTAGGAAAATTTAGGACTGCAAAAGACCATAAGGAATTGACAATCTAAGATCTCCATTCAGCTGCAGCCATGGTTCGTAGACGTGGATGGATTGTAACAGACCCAGGGCCATATCAGGCGAAATATAACGGAATCGGGTGCCAGTCATGAAATTGTCAAACCTCACATATGGGGCCACTACCACAAATTGTTACGATAATCAAATGGATATATTTTTTTAATGAATTTTAGTATTTTTTTTTTTTTTTTTTGATTCTTTAAAAATGATTTGTTATAAGTATTGACTTATACATGAGTTTTAGGTCTTGTTAGCAGTATTGGCTTCATAATTTAGACTTTATATTGAATTAATAAGCAATAAAAAATTGCAGTTTCCTAGACTCTAGGATTACTATGGATAGACACGCCTTGGTGGCTGACTGTTATCAACTTTAAAAGTGTAGGATGACTTGGGATGTTTGATTCTCAAGGCATTTTCAGGATTGGGAGTTGGATGCCATTGGGTTTTTGGAGCTTCTATATTGCCAGGAGATTGTGGGTTGGACTCTTGGATTTAGGTTCCCTCTTCTCAGGGGCAATTTGATGTTCGTTCTCTCTATAGATGCCTCACGGACGCGCCAGGACGTGATTTCCCTAAAGGTGGCCTTTTTTGTTTGGACACCAGTTCTTGGGCGGATTCTAACTTTGGACAATCTCAGAAGAAGAAGGCAGGTGGTCATCAATTGTTGTTGTATGTGTAAGGGAGATGAAGAGACGGTTGAGCACCTTCTTCTGCATTGTCCAGTGACCCGGGATTGTTGGAATTTATTGCTGGGTTTGTTTGGGATGCAGTGGGTTATGCCTTGTTCCTCGAGAGGCTTGATGGAGGCTTGGAGAGGGTGTATAGTGGATGCCCAAACTCGCAACTTTTGGATTATGGCGGTGTTTATGGCTAGAACGGAATAGGAGATCCTTTGAGGGAAAGGATACTTCTGTTGGGGCGCTGAAGTTTTTTATCCTTAGTTCTATCTTTTGTTGGGTCCTTGGGAGAAATTATAAATCCATGAGGGAGATACTTGATTTTTGGACTCGTTGAGAGTTTATGGGCTCTATTTGGCCTTGTGTAGATTTTATGGGATGCAATCTCCGTTTGATTGCTTTCTTTTTTCTAATACAATCTTACTTATCAAAAAATAAAAACAAAATAAAATATTGCAGTTTCGATGCCTGCCACAACCCCCTATCAATATCAGTAATGTTTAATCTCTTATGAACTCGTGGTGATGAAGATCTTATAAAAAACATGAAAATCAGCATATTGATTTTTCTTTTAGTTTTTAATTTTTATTTTGGGACCAAAATTCATAAAGACGCAGAGTTAAAAATCAATTTTTTTTTTTTTCCTTTCCTAGTTGAAACTCACAAACCCACTTTGCGCTTACAAAGGTTTGAAGCCTCGACCTTCTACTTTGGGATGTGAGAAAGTACTACTATGCCACACGCCTTGGTGGTCCAAATCAAAGTTTAAAAAGCTGAAAAGGTGATGTAATGAAATTGGAATGTTTGGCAAATGGTGTGTTGGTGTATTTGATTGTTTGATGAAGAGGTGCTTGAGATCATGTGGTCCAAAGCCCCAAAAAATATAAAGTTGGCCCCACTACTGTAGTTTCCCTAGCATGCGAGGCCAAATCATACGTAATGTTGTATACAGATTGGCACAAAAGTTGCCATGTCAATACAGTCTCAAATTCTTGCAAAAGTTACCTCGTTAACACAAATCACCAATTCTTGCAAAACACAATTGGAGAAAAACATATTATTAGAGGAAGAAAGAGGGAGCTTGGATGGTTAAAAATTGAAACAGAGAGAAAAAGTCTCTACCCAAAAGATATATCCTTTCTCCCTTCACTCTCTCCATCACACACACACTCCTTATCTAAAATGTCTGACCGTCACTCTGGCTAAGGCCAACCCCAGAGAGCACCAAAACCTATTACCACCACCACCTCTGCCACTAACCCAGGTGGCAGTTTTCTCATCAAACTCTTCAAACATTCACCCAACTCCACCCATTTCGAATCTTGTATCTCTTATGTAGAATGTATTTGATTCTAGATTTAAGGCTATATCTTGTGTGTTTTGATGATTCATGAGCAAATATAAGTTGTTTTTGGAGTGAGAGAATGGTGCAGATTTGGCTGATTCTCTTCAATTCTCCTTTGAATCACCCCAAGTCATCCCGAGTTACATGTAACTCTTGAGCATCACCACTATATCGGCCCCACTTGGACTCGGCAAAGGCTGAATTAGTTGTGACTAGGTGAACCATGGCTGCAATTTCCCTGAGTCAATAGGATAACTGCATTAGGAAATGCCTCAAGTTGAGAAACTGAATAATTGTTTAAAATAAATTTTTTTTTTTTTTTAGTGGTTTTTTCACACTATCATCTCATCTTTTCAAGGACGACAATGAATGCCTGCCTCATTAATATACTTGGTTAATTGATTTAAATTAATATACTAGATTTGGGATTGTAAAGCATGATGTTTATTTTCAATTTTGAAATCTTCATTTAAGTTTTGTGTCGATCTCGTAGCCACTATTAATATGTATTATATCATAAAATGCTAGATTAAAGGTTCCTCTGTTCTGATGTGAAATGTGTTTTACAGTATTTGTTTGCTCTGCTTTATTATTAGTTCATTGTGAGATCATTGTTTATAATTTTGTATCTCTTTTCATTGTTATTTATTTATTTTTTGTCTTTTTGTTCATCGATTGACAAGGTTCTTGTGATGTTGTGGCCCGAATTTGGTTCCGGGTCGCGTTGTGGCCCGCTTACGACCCGATGGACCATTTGAAACATTTTGACCTGTTTTTGCTCATGGGTCGTGGACCCTAATTAGTACTCTCTTGTAGCCTGATAGAGAAGGGCATTTTGGGTTTGGAGTGGGTGTGAGTGAGACAGAAATTCGTACAGAATTGAGAGCGAGGGACTGAAACTTGTAATCTCCGATTTTACACATATTGAAGACTTTCGCCGGATGTCCACCGTGGACATAGACTTTACCGAACCACGTATAAATCTTTGTGTTCTTTGTGTGTTTATTTTTCCGTCGTGTTTCGTAATTGTTGCTTGGTTCACTTTGATTGTCATAACAGTTCTTTTCTTATTTATACTTATTAGAATAAGGGGGTTTACTTATTTGTTTTCCTTTGTCCTTAGGCAACACTTGGTCTTGCTATGGATATTCTTTTATCTGAGGAGAATGGGTGGGTTGACCTTCAGCATGGAGTGGGCCGCCTTATAAATGCCATTGTCGCTGTTCTTGGTCCTGAACTTGCCCCTGGCAGCATTTTCTTTTCGCGCTGCAAGGTTTTCTGTTTACCATATTACAGTCCCTTTGAACTACTATATGTGGAATGCTTTTAAAGATACTTGATAGCCATCAGATAATTTACTTTTTCTCTCTGTATGTAGAAACTAATAGATCCCCGACAAATTTAATTATTGATCCTTTCTTCTTCTTAATTGTTATAATAGTTTGTTGAATATCAAATAGTAATTATGTGTTTTTATCCAGTCTGTTGTTGCAGAAATAAGCTCCCGGCAGGAGACGGCGACACTTCTTGAGTATGTCAGCCCATTATTCTCATTACTATTGTGGAAATTGTTATGTTGACAACAAATAAATATTGTGTTTTTTTATCTCTCTGTAATTATTCTTGATTTTGTTATTATTATTATTATTATTATCTTTTCTTATTCTCTACCATGTCTATTTGTTCTAATTCTTCTGTCAGGGGGATAAAATTAGTCAAATATATATATATATATATATATTAATTTCATTTGCTTTTGCCAGGAGTGTCCGGTTTACACAACAACTTGTTCTTTTTGCCCCACAAGCTGTTACTGTTCATTCCCATGTGAAAACTCTCTTTCCAACTCTATCATCAAGACAGGTAATTTTTTCCTGCTTACCAAATATCCCTTAATTTTTTCTATTATTATTTTTTAATCTTTTATTTTTTGTGCAACAGCCGACTTTGAGGCATCTAGCTGTGTCTACTCTACGACATCTCATAGAGAAAGATCCGGTTAGTAACTAAATGTTAGATGCCCTTCTGTATTATTTTCCCTTTGCTTCATATTCATCATTGTACTCATCTATTCTTTTGAATTAATAATTTCATACCAGCAAAGATATCCCAGCTGTTTAGGGCTAGCTAAACACCTCTATATTAGTTTAAGTGTGTGTGTGTGTGTGTGTGTGTGTGTGTGTGTTTGTGCTCCTATTCTAATGGTTTCGTCCTGAAGCAAACAGAAAAAGAAAGAAGTCTTCTTACAACAGTAAGGAGGACCAGAAATACGCCAATCACCATTGGAGCCTAGATTTCTACAGGAAAACTAGGGGAAAGCCTTATAGAAGTATAAACTCTGATAATAACTCAAAATTATATTGATAAAGACTTGATTACAGCAGATATAGAGGGCTGTCCCTTTTATAATACTACTATTAATGACGCTTTACTTTTTCTAGAATGACTTAGAATTCCCACACAAATTAATAGGGCTTTACCACTTTCCTAAGTTTGCGTAGTAATTCCAAAGCTTAGTAAACAAGGACAACTCATTGACTTTTCTTCAAGGCACTTTCCAAGGCACCATTGACTGCCTCAATCCTGACTAAAGTACCCTTAATGATTTGCATCAAACCCTCCTCCTTGAAGAAAACTCAACCTCAAGTTTGAAACATTTTACCATGATCAATGAAGAACCCTAGTAAAGCCTTCCATCCTTTCTTTCTTCTTTTCCTCACTCGAACAAAGCATAGTAATCTTCTTTCACTAGTAAATAACATCTTTTCATGAACTTCTCGAGCTTTTTCTTTAAATTTAGAAGATTTACGAAGCTTGCTTGAACACATATGATGAAACAAAATCTGAATTAATCTAATTTTTGAATGACAACAACTCCAAGTTAAATGTCGCATCAAGAAATCATCCCAAATTGAGTCATGAATATGGAATTCATGATTTTCCAACATGAGGAACAAAGTTGCTTCATTTCTTACGAAATTATTCAGTAAACTTAAATCTGATGTAATGCCTACTATATTACATACCATCTCAAGTTCAATAGTGTTATCTTCAAAATATCCACCTATTTGTCTGTCAACAAGTGTGAAGTCTAAAATTTCTGCAACTTTGGAATCAACTTGAAATATTTGCTTCAATTTCTTCAATGGGTCCCACTTTCTTACCACAGCCTGCTTTAGCTTCTGAGATGTTATTGGCTGCTTCTTCAAACTTCTTCTCTTCTGCCTTATTTTTTCCTTCATATTCCTCTGCATTGTTATCAAAATCTGGAATCCAGAAAGTTTAAGTTTCCTCATCCCATGAATTCATCCCAAGCTTATTTGGCATTCTCAAAATCAACATGATTTCCAGCGTCTTCCACAAGAAACAATTGTTTTGCATTGATCATGTGATTATCTAAAGTTATTGGACACTTGGCAGATTTGCATCTCAGCTTCCTGTGTCTGTAGCACCAAAATTTGGACTCCTTTGTATCATTCACCATTTCCGTCCAAGTATTCTCATTCTGTGACTGTATAACTGATTTGGCAGCACTCGGTTTTGCATTTGTCCACTGCGTAAGGCACTGAAATCTCTCTTCAGCAGGCTGTCTTACCCAATTTTCACATTTATATGCATCCATTCGCTGCCTTCGTCTCCCAATGTTTCTCCTTTGTTACATCCTTTCTCACTTGCCTCTGGCTTGTTTCATGTTTCTCCTTTGATACGCCTTTCTGTGTAATGTTATGCTGCAAGATGGTCAGTAACACCGGTACAAAAATATTTTAATGGATGCGTTTTCCTGGAGCTTAGAACATTATAATCAAATAATATTAATAAAACTTAATATTTTGATATTTAACTGCTTGAACTACTTTTCAAAGATTAAGAAATTTAGTTCCTTGGGATTTAACACTTAAAATTTCTTGATTATATTCATTTCAGTTTAGTCTCTATCTATTTCATTTTCTTGTCAGTTAGTCTGCCCTGGCTGTTTTCAGATGCATGTGCTAATGAATATTTTTTTACAGGCTTCTATTATTAAAGAACAAATAGAAGTTACCTTGTTCCGTATGCTGGACGAAGAAACTGATGCTGAGTATGTGTGGATACACCTTTATTTTCTCGTAATTTTAGTTTATTATGGATTATAGTTTGTAATATCATGAAGGAATTTAACGTAGCGGAAACGATAAAGAACAGGGTTAAACCCTTGAACTCACAAAGAACAAACTCACAAGAGAGAAATTGAA
>JAOTQH010000046.1:2369919-2384897 GCA_025631255.1 Cornus kousa
CTCTATTGTTGTAATATATCTACGAATCATAGTGGAATCTCTTCTCATCCTTGGACGAAGCCCAAGTTTGGGTGAACCATGTATAACTTGTGTTCTTTGTGTGGTGTGTTTATTTTTCTATCGTGTTTCATAATTATTGCTTGGTTCGCTGCGTTTGTCGTAACACTAAGTTTGATAATCTGGTGTAGATCTATGTAGATCTAAAGCATTCCACAAAATTCTTTCCTCACATGTTAATAGCATAATCTAGACAACCTCCGTTGCTCTACATATATATATATATATATATATGTATGCATTGATCAGCTTGCTTTGAGTAAGAAAAGAATGTGGTTCATGATCACTTGTGATGCCTTTGACTCCTGACTGACCCATATTTTAGATTTCTAAGAGAACAACAATCAAAATTGAGCTTTAATACATCTTCAATAGTAGCTCTCCATCAGCTTGAATACACAACACGCGCATTTTGTAAGTGCAATAGGGGCCCTGCCACGCAAAATGAGGCTTAAGGGGATACCTCTTAACTCTTTTTTAGTCGATGACCAAAGGGGAAGTAGTAAGAAAATTTTGTCCTAGAACATTTCCACTTGGGCTTTTTGTGCTAAAACACTCTAGTATTTGTCTCTAAATCACAAAGAGTTGGTACATAGCACTTCCCCTTTTCTAATGGCTCCATAAGAAACTTCTACTAAAACTTGATGATGTTGTAGGGCGTGACCAAGCTATTCCTGCCACATGGAATAATCTTTGCAACTATTAGGATACCGAGCAACGAATAAATACATGTACAAACCAGATCATTTGCTCAACTCTATATTCTGTCTCACTTGTAGCGTCTCTTTGATATACACCTTTATATGAGCTACTGATCTAGCAAGAACTTCGTATATCCAAACCAAAGTAGCTGGAGAAAATGAGTAGGGACTGGATGTGATGGAAAATTGAACATATGAAATTACTCTCAAAACATTTGGAAAAAAGAAGAAAAATAAATTACTCTCAAAACTTTTACTACATTCATCAGGGATTGTTGGCATAGGCAGACACTATTCAAAGCAATGAGGGAGAAAAGCAGGCCCATTGATCTCCACATCTTTTAGGATTCTATGAAACTAAAACTCCTAGACACAAAGTCATTGGAATGAAGAGCTTTAATAAAAGATGAAAAGTGAGCCCCAGATCCATTTGCAACAATGAATCATGTAAGCCAATATTTTAGTCATTATATATGAGACTAGATTGGTGGCGTGAAGATCACAATGGAGCAAACTATACTCGGTCTCTTTTGCAGTTTTCTGGGTAATTAATGGTTGTTTTTTGGTTTTGATTTATAATGCCTGTAATGAACCTGTGTGATTTCTAAGTTTTAATCCAGAATTTGTCTCAACTCAGTTCAGCTGTCCAAGTGAAATAAGTTATTGTTATCAATATATATTGAATGCTACACTTCCAAAGGGGAAGGTATCTTGAAACAAAATTATCTTCTAAATAATATTTTGTGGGGTTTGCCAATATCTGGCGTATCTGTGGTCTGTGTACCTCCTGCGTACCTTGCATGGCACACAATTTGCTTAGATTTTACTTTCTGTGCTGTAGATATGGTTTTATTATTACTGATTTAGTTTATTGATTATAAATATAACTCATCCCAACCCTTCCTCAGCTTTTGGGAGGATGTTTGGTGCGGGGATTCTCCTCTTGCTTTCACTTTTCCTTAGCTTTTTAGGATTGCTTCAGATAGGCAGGCCATGGTGGTTAACTGCTATCATCTTGATAGTGGGGCACTGGTTTGGGATGTTCGTTTCAGGCGGTTGTTTCAGGATTGGGAGATTGAGGAGGCCATCCGTTTTTTGGAATTGTTGCATCACCAGAGAATTGTGGACGGGGTTTCTGATAGTTGGTCCTGGGTTGCCACCTCTCATGGGCGCTTTGAGGTTAGATCCTTTTTCAGGTGCCTCACGGATGATCCTAGAATTCGTTTCCCTTTGAAGGCGGTTTGGCGCTCTAAGGCTCCTCTCAAGGTGGGTTTTTTTGCTTGGACCTCTGTTCTGGGAAGGATCTTAACTCAGGATAATTTGAGAAGGAGAAATCAGGTGGTGGTCAATGGTTGCTATTTGTGTCTCCGGGATGAGGAAACTGTGGATCAACTTCTCCTTCATTGCACCATGGCTAGAGACTGTTGGAATTTGATGTTTGGCTTGTTTGGGATTCTTTGGATTATGCCTGGATCCGTTAGAGGGTTGATTGAGGCTTGGAGAGGTTGCCATGTGGGGGCTCACATTCTGGATGCATGGAGGGTTACGCCTCTTTGTGTGTGGTGGTGTATTTGGCTAGAGAGGAATAGAAGATATTTTGATGGGAAGGAGTTGTCGATTTCTTCTGTTAAATTCTCTATTATTTCTACCATTTTTTGTTGGGTTTCTGGGAGAGATCATAGATCTTTAGAGGAAATTGTCGATTTTTTGGCCTCTTTTAAGGCTTAAAGGTCCTTTTTGGCCTTGTGTATATATTCTGGGCTTCGCTCCCCTTTTGAGCGCTTTTTTATAATTTTTCTTACTTATAAAAAAAAAAAAAGATTATAAATATAATTGCTAAAAACAAATTGGACTTGTGATAATGAAACATTTGCTGTAAAAAAAATATGCTGAAAATGATTTATTGAAATTTTTGTCCAGATTCTTGCTACTCCAACAGAAAGTGATGCAGGGACCATCAACAGGTCCAAGGATGATCCTTTAAATAGTCCAGATGGTGATCCGGGTTTGAAACTTGGAGAAGATGATGAAAATATGGTTTCTGGCTCTAAAGGCTTGCCTATTCAAGGATACATATTTGATTCTTCCGGTGGTAATCCTAGAAGAGATAAGCATCTCCGATATCGGACCAGAGTTTTTGCTGCTGAGTATGTTAGCTTACTTTTGCTTGTGCATCTATTAGATGATGGAGTTGACAGCAAACATTTATCTTTAGTTTCTTGTGTCCTTTTTGTTACTGCAAATCTAGTGGAATGGATATTTACTCTTGCGCTGTATTGTCCTTTTGTTCTGGTAGTTTCTTTCTTTCTTTCCTTTTCGTTTAGATGGCAATAGTGTCCTTGAAACATGTCCCTAATCCCCCATTCCCAATAGAATCACAATGATTGGCTTTATAGTTCAATAACTAAAGTTCGGATAATTTATGAATGCACCTTTTTCATATGATCTCCACCAACTTCACTGAATATACAAATTTGCACCAGCAAAATTTACTGAAGATCCCCTCTTTTCAATAATTTGCATAGTGGAAAATCTTTATAGCAGCCTTCTCTTATTTTCAATTTGTTCTCAAGATTGAATAATCTTTGTATGCGGTTATCTTTCAGTATCAGCCAAATCTAGGGTATAGTTTATCCTACTTACACCTATGTGATCCTTTGTTTGATGTCATGTGCATGGAGCCATGGACTGGACTATATTTCCAGAATCATTTATAGATGATTTTTTCTTTCTAATTTTTTTTTTTCTTTCCTTCTATAAATACAGTAATACACATCCATAGATGACCCATATTTCATGGATTTTGTTATATTAGCTCCATATCAATAATTTGATCTAAATGTACAGACACATATACACATACAAGGGCAAGATTGGATATACTTGATCCTTACTGTGCGCCTCTTTCGCCCGGATGTGAATGATTAATGTTGTAGCAGTTATCTTGCTGATCTTAATGTAAAATTTTTGAACCTAGCAGTAGTAACGTTTTTCCTTTTCAATCTGGCTTTTCTTCACAAGTAATTTTCAGGACAAGTACTAGTTAATCACATTCGATCATTTCTATAGATCAATGAATTTGTCATCATCCATTAGATGGTTTCTTAGTGCCAAGTATAACCTTCCCTTTTTCATTATGGTTGTTTGCATGATGACCTCATCTAATTGTTTATATGTATCGCGTAGATTTTCTTTTGTACTTTTTCTTTTTCTGCGCATATGAACCATATAGTTGATTAGACTAATGTATGTAGTTATGTATGCAAATGACAGGATTAGTGATCAATGGTGGAAGCAGCATATTTATAAAGGCAACAATTAATTCTAAAATTAAAATATTTAATTCATATAACTTGATTAAGCTACTAACAAAGAAAGACATTGATTCGAATAACATACTACATTGAAAAGTAAATGGATATATATATATATATATATATTTTTTTTCACAATGTTTTTGCTTGTATGCATGGAATAATGGCTTTAATTTATATATTTCACTTGCTTTATTAGGACGGAAAAAAAAAATCGCGATTTTTTTTGCTTGTATGCATGGAATCATGACTTTGATTTATATGTATTTATATATATTTCACTTGCTTTATTAGGAGGACACCATGGTTATAGATGTCGTCTGCAGTATTTTGCAACTCACAACTTGTGCCATGTGATGTAATTTTAACCTCATTTTGAACCTAATTTAAAGGCAGAAGCCTCTCCTCAAACATCAGACATAAACTTGACACCATTTTAATTTGTGTATTGAATTCATTTTCCATCTTTAATTTATCTTAACGAAGTAATTGTTTTGGAATATAGGTGCTTGAGTCATGTACCTGCAGCTGTTGGAAAGAATCCTGCTCACTTTGACCTCTTGTTGGCGAGAAGACAAAATGCTAATGGGCAGGTTTCTGGCGACTGGCTGGCCATCCAAGTGCAAGAGCTAATAGCACTTGCTTATCAGGTGCTGAATATAAATCCACAATCATAAATTTACTTCATTGCTTTGAATAGTTTGCCAGCCATGACATGACATAGCTACTAAAGTTGACTTTTTTGTTCGATGTGGAAGTTGACACTTTTTGTATATCATTTTTATAGATAAGCACAATTCAGTTTGAAAACATGCGGCCTATTGGTGTAGGACTTCTAACTACCATTGTGGACAAGGTACCTGTCCGAAAACACCAATTCTACAAATTTTACAGAATTTCTGTTAGTTTTGATTTATGACTAAGCACTGTATATTCTTTTCTTTAATGTATAAATTTTTATAGTTTCTTGGTTGGTTCATTTTTCTTATAGACTTGTTTACTATTATTAAATGTTAGTTTGAGCTACTAAATGACTTCTAATTCATTATCCTGGATCTGTATAATTTTTATTGATTTGAGGAGTGTAACCGCTACACTTTTATATGTTAGGCGCTAAAATAGTCAACTTCAGTGTCACGAGTTTCACATAATTGGCAAGAAAATGGACTGAGCCTTTTATTGAGTTGTTCAAGCTCAGTATTTTATTTTATTTTATTTTTATTTGCTGGTGAGGTTGAATATGCTCAAGCATTACCTAAAGTCAACCAGCCCAATTAAAACTTGGATGTATTGGTAAAACTGACCTTACTGCTTGAGTTTGTTCGCGAGCCTAATCAGGCTTATTCATTTTAAGCAATTTAGTTGTGTTGAAGTATTTAAATATTAAAGTTACACCCTCTTTAACAGCTCAAGCTTTTAGAGTACATGGTTGTTAACATGGTATCAGAGCCAAAGGTCTCGAGTTCAAACCTCACCATCACCCTCATATTAAAAATTGAGACACATGTTGGACCAAAAGAAGGCCACACGTGGGGGGCCGTGTTGAAGTATTTAAATATTAAAGTTACTTATCAAAAAAAAAAAAAAAAAAAGTATTTAAATATTAAAGTCACACCCTCTCTAACAGCTTAAGCTTTTAGAGTAGATGGTTGTTAACAAGTTGCAACTTATGCTTCCATTTTGCTGCTTTAGGTTAATCAACGAATAATAGCAAGATTTTTAGTAAGAAAGGTCTTGCAATTTATTAGTGAAATGTTTATTTTTGAATCCTGCCTAATTTAAAAAATGTTTACAAATCCCTCTGTCACAAGGGCAATAAAACTGGATTTGGGGCAACTTTGGTTTGGCTGTCAGTAAAATGAGCCAAAGATCATTGCTCAGGCTTGGTTTATGTTATTGGTTTGTATCCTCTTTCAAGCCAATCTGGATCTTTTCAGAAGTAGTTCGTTAATTTTTATTTATATATTCTGTGTCGAGTAGTTCATTTAGTTCAATGTCTGTAGTCTGAAGCTACTGTGTGTAATCTGATTCTTTGCTTAGATGATTTGATGCTTTATTGTAATTCTCCTCAAATCATGGATTAGATTTTACACTTGTGTGATTTATTTTGCTTACCCTTCTCTCCTCCTTTACCAGTACTGAAAATAATTGAAGTCATTGTGTGATGTACACTGCTTCATCCCTTTCCTTCCTGGTCCTGTACACAAGACAGATAAGGTTCAAAAAGTTTAGCTAAAATCTGACTCTGGTGTGCAAAATTTATCTGTGGTGTCCTCTATGTATCTTGTAGCATTCACCCGATATATCCTGTCGATGAAAATCTTTTTAATAAAAACCAGCTGCTGTATTTTCTTCCTACATTTTTCCCAATTATGAACTCAAAATTCTCTTGTGCTTTAAAAATCTGTCCTTAATCTAGATGGAATGGTTTGGAATAGACTAATTGCAGTGATTTAGCGATTGACTTTTCGAGGCCACTAATTCCAGAGGGAAAAGCTGTAGCGTACTGGAAACAGATTGATTACCCTTAGATTGATTAAAAATCTGTCCTTAACAGATTGCTCTGACTTTTATAGTTAACTATGTGTTTTTTCATTCTCTCTACTTAGTGCCATGCAGAGGTTCTTAAATTTAATTCTGCTATGTTAGTTTGTCTAAATCTCGTGTTTGTGAGTTTCAGTTTGAAATGATACCAGATCCCGATCTTCCTGGACACCCTCTATTGGAACAGTATCAGGTATGCAGATGGCACCTGTTTTAATTCTCCTCCTCATTTCCCATTCAATTTCAATAATTTCTCCTAAACTTGCTTATAGTTCTGTGACTTCTAAATGATTCACTGATGGAAACATAAATTACTATTTTCTATAGTATGGTTTCTTTTTGTAGATTTTACTTAACCAGTTATTTATGAAATTTAGGCGCAACTATTATCTGCAGTCCGCACTGCATTAGATACATCCTCTGGTCCTGTTCTTTTGGAGGCAGGCTTGCAGCTGGCTACTAAGGTTCAATATATAGAAACAGCTCTCTTTTGCATTTTCCAATGAAATGATGTAAATTAGTGCGAATGTTCTGATGTGTATTTCAGATATTTACAAGCGGAATAATTAGTGGAGATCAAGTTGCAGTTAAGAGAATTTTTTCACTGATTTCACGTCCGCTGGATGACTTCAAAGACCTTTATTATCCATCTTTTGCAGAATGGGTGTCATGCAAGGTATGTCGTTTCACTATTTTCCAAACCATTCCTTGTATGGCCCCGGGTTTTCCACTTCTTTTTCCTTTTCATTTGAAGAGGCTCTTACAAAATGCTTCTTTTTTTTCCTTTTCTTTTTTGTTTATTTCCAGATCAAGATTAGACTTCTAACTGCCCATGCCTCTCTTAAATGTTATACATATGCATTCTTGAGGAGACAACATAATGGGATTCCAGATGAGTACTTAGCGCTGTTACCATTATTTTCAAAAAGTTCAAGTACTCTAGGGAAGTACTGGATATTGATTTTAAAGGACTACAGTTATGTTTGCTTCCGCATGCTTCCTAAGAGAAATGTAAGCTTGGTATATGTGAAACCTATTGTTCTTTTTTCTTTGACTGCCGTCTTTCGTCTTATAAGAAATGAAAGCAATGTTGAAACTGGTAAGAATTTATCCACGAGTTCCTGCTTATGTTGTTCTGTGCTACTTACAGTGGAAACCATTCCTTGATGGAATTCAATCACCTCTTGTTTCATCAAAGGTTCAGCCATGTTTAGAGGAAGCCTGGCCAGTAATCTTGCAAGCACTTGCACTGGATGCAGTTCCTGTGAATTTTGATGTGAATGGATCTTCCAAAACTACGGAAAATACACCAAGTAAATTCATTTCTGGATACAGCATGGTTGAACTGGAATCAGAAGAATTTCGGTTCCTTTGGGGCTTTGCTCTACTTGTTCTATTTCAGGGACAAGATCCAACTCTTAGCAAGCATATAATACCCGTGGGTTCTGCAAAAGGAAAGTTTGGCGGTGACTCTCCAGTTGAAGATATAAATCCTCTAACTTTGAAGTTGTATGAGATTGTGTTACCAGTGTTCCAGTTTCTGTCGGCTGAATGTTTCTTCAACATGGGATTCCTTACGGTGGATATCTGTAGAGAATTACTGCAGGTGGTGATCTATATGTATTCCTTTTTCATTTTACAACCATTGTTCCGTTTCATTGATTTTATTATACTTCTCTAGCATCTATTTGATTAGTCATTTTATATCAGGTGAAGTGATTTCAGTTTCTAGATTCTTAAGAAACCATTGGTAATGACTATAACTCAGTTTATGCTCTGGGAAGTGAACCATGTAACCTAATAACCCGACATTAAAAGGATCATATATATGACTGTCGTTGTTGGTCTAAGATCATGTAATGTTAGTGTTGTTTCTTATCGGAGATAGAGGGAGAGAATTAAAGCTCAAGTTTCTTGTAAAGATCCATGGAATAATACACGATTCCAACTTCACAAGATGGAAATTTTGGAGATATATAACATTATCTAAATTGACATGTCAAATATATTCTACAGTAATTTGGGTCTGTACATCTATATGGTTCAGTATGTTCAAAGCCTTTCAATTTTCTCACTAGAAAAATTGGCGTACTTATTTGATTCAGCTGCCCGAGTGTATATTGGCATGCAAGTGGACTAGGCCCATAACTTGTCTAAGGGAATGGATTGAGCTCAGGCTGCTGCGCATCGGCCAGTTTCTGCCCAGCCTGTTTATTGAGAGTTGCTTGTATATCCCCGTCAATACTTGTGTCTGATACTAAGTTGCAAATATAACATTTTAATATAAAGGAATACAAAATGTCGTCATAGCATGGTAACCTTGTGCATGTATTTGCAAGTATTGGTTCATTCATACTGCATAATTGGAGCATTATTTGGACAGTCTTCCCTCTCAAAGTCCTCCCAACTTACTGACAAAGAAAAAGAAAATAAAAACAAAAGATATAAATAAAATAAATGAGGAACAAAGCAGGTCTAGATACCTTTCCCAAGCTGTGCATTAATTGCTTATATTCAAATCTAACCATGTTGAAGGGCTCTGCCCATGACTGTCCTTCCAGGATACCTCTCTATCCGTTATCTTTAATATTAAGAAAATATTTTATCTTCAATAGTAATTGATATTTCCTTAAGATGGTTTACTTTTCCACTTGTTGCAAATTTTTATCATTTTATCATTTGTAATGGATGCAGGTTTTCTCATATTCCATTTGCATGGAAGATACATGGGATAGTCTTGCAATCTCTGTTTTATCACAGGTACATTTCAGTAAATACTTTGTTGTCCAGATTTCATATTGAATGTTGATGAACGAGGATTATTGCCAATTCTGGAGATGGGATCTATTTATCCAATATGATGCACAATATGGAAATACAAATATATGATATATTTATTTAGAATATTCCTTTGGAATATCAGCTTGTTTTAGTCGCATTTGTTCTTTTTTCTTTTGTTTGACTTGTTACCTCTTGCCAATATTCTTGCTGTATTTAGATCTGCCTATTAATATTTTTTGTGCAGATGTTCAGATAAATTAATTACTGCTACAATTCATGAGATTTCTTTCTTGGCCTGATCCAATTTTTATTTTGATTCCTTAAAAAAGTTGTGCATACTTATAAAGCATCAATCAAAATTCGGCCTTGTCGCGCACAAAACTACACTTATATATCTTTGTTTTGACCACAGATTATGCAGAACTGCCCTGATGATTTTTTCCTTACATCAGAAGATTTTGCATATCTGGCAATGGAACTTTGTTTCGGTTACCTTTTTAAAGTCTTTCAGAGGTACCATATATCAATGTTTATTTGCTTAGAGCTTCTGACTGAAAGTATTCCTAGGATCAATGTTTGCCACTGGTTTTTTTTCAGCACTGATGGCCCTTCCCCATGTCAACTGAAAGGGGAGGATAAGATTTCTGTGTCATATATTGCAGCAAAGACTTTTGTGAGACGTTTTGAAATTGAACCTAAGGTGGGTACACATATCTAAGTTCCCATGTTTCCTGTACTTGCAAGATATTTATGTAAACCTTGTTCTTTTGTGAGGTGTCATTGATAAAATGTGTTCCAGAAAGATTTTATTAGTTGTCTTGTCTTTCAGTCTGCTTAACTGACTCCAAGTGTCATGTTCTCATGAAATATAAATTGCATGTCTTGAGATGCAGAAGCAATTAAAATCGGTCTTGGGATTTATTTTAGTTGGTTACAAGTGCATTGGAATGGCTTCTACTGAGTTATGCTTTTCAAAGGCTAAGGAGTTTGTCCAGTTTATCGGTTCTTTACTGAAGAAGCACATTGATGGTGAGCAAGTACAACTTGTATAAGCAGTATTCAATGTTTTCCTCTTCTATCATCATATTCTAGATGTACAGCATTATTTTTATTTATTTATTTATACTTTTTTTCAAATATGGTTTCTTTTCCATGCTGATATTTTTCCAATATCACATTTGCAGCACAATTTTATTTTAACTTATCTGACTTCATCCTTGAAACAATTCTACAATGAATATGTTTCTCTACTTCTTTTAGTTTAAAGGCAATTATTACTTCCTTTGTCGCACCATAAAATGCATTCATTTACATTTTGAATCCTTCATATTGGTAATTGAGATCTACATTTTACTTTCTAGCTGTTAAGATCTATCTATGGTGATTTATATATATATATATATAACCTAAAAAGCGAATCAGTTTCATACTTCTCTTGGGATTTGAAGAATTCTAAGAGATGATTTCTATGAACCATGTCTTTGTATGAGTTAATATTCAATGAACAATCAATCTCAAGATTAGATTGCTATGAGCTCTGGATATTACAATTGTTGAAACAGTGCTATGCGAAATGTTTATTCTTTTCGAGGGGGCTTTGGGTTGCGTATTACTATTACATGAATCAATGTGCAATCACATGGCCTGATGAGTTTACACCATCTGGATATGTAATATTGCATGCAACAAAGTACTTCATTGAATAAGAAAATATATTAATCATATTATGATGCAGATGCATCCTGAAAATCTAAAGGAAAAGAAAAAGGTCTGACATCTTACCTATTGTCAGTTGATCCTTAGGTAGGTACACCCATTTTCAGCTTAGAGTTCTTAAGTTGAAAAGTTGGATAATTTATCTGGGACCGGAATCCTCGGTTCCAGCTCAGGGGTAGTTCTATAATATTACAAGTTTGAGTGTATTTATGGTAAATTCTCAGTTGTTTCAGAAAATTTCTCATTTTTCTGTTTTGAAATTTTCATGGTGCTGATTAATTTCGTCGTCTACCGCAATGTTCATCCAAGTGACAGTTTGAGGAGAAAAATTAAAATGGTGTCATGATGTCACGGACAAGATTTTTCTTGTTGCTCGGTTTTTTTAATTTCAGCTGCCCATGACCCTCGTACATGTTTCAGAGGGTTGCCCTGATATGATTGTTTTGTCCAAAACAAAGAGACCCACTTCAATATTCATGAGAGAAGAAATTTGGTGGGAGATATTTGCATTTTCTTCATTTCACAAGCCGGTCACAGTTTCTAAATTTTTGACTGTGTGCGCTCGAAGAAAACTTGTCAGTTCTGCAGCCTTTTGGCAAGATTTGGAGGTGCTTTAGTGGATTTTCTTTTGGACTTTCAGTTCAGATTGTCATATCTTCGTATCAAAATATTTTCAAGAGCATTTTAAATCAAAGTTTGTCGGGTCAGAGGCCAGGATATTCTGGGTGCAATTTGGTGTGCTAGTTTTTATTTTCAGCAGTTATTTTGTTTATTCTGTGGGTGTTTTCATTGGTTAAAACTTGACAAGTTTCCTTTGCAATTGTTTGGAAAGTCTTATTGTTTTTTGGTGATCAAACTTGAATTGGAACTTTGGTTAGCACTTGACTTTAGGTTTTGTCCTAACTAGGTTTTCTTCCTTTCTTTTCTTCTTTTTTTTCTTTGGTAAAAAATGTCAAGTAGCTTGCTGATGGATGTTTTGTTACAGATAAATCTAGATTTGGTGATGATGGCATTTGCTACTTGAGAACAATACTTGGAGGTTGTCTAGATGTGCTTGCTAGTTTAGCTAGTGATTGCATTAATAGCATTCATCTATTGAAGAATAGGAGGTCAAACTCATGTCAACTACTGCAAATGAAGCTTGCTTTCTCTCTTGAACAAATTTCTTTAATTGCTAGACTGGCTTATGAAGTTGAATGTCTTGGAGAGGACCAGAAGAGTCATCCCATCTTATTTACTGTATTGCAACATTGCACTAAATGTATCCAGACTGTTCTTACTGATTCTGACATACAGGTAATGAGTTTCAAATGCATGCAGAATAGGCATTGTCAGTTTCTGTTTTTTATAGCACAGACCAACTTCTGGTGGGAATTTGTGGTGTGCAGGTTCAAGCAATTGGGCTGCAAGTGCTAAAAAGCATGGTACTGAGAGGTGCCAATGTGGAAAGCAACTCTTTCCAAATATTCTTTGTTGGGGAGCTTTTTACAGATATTTTTACTATAATCCAGAATATGTTAAAGGTATTCTTTTCTAAGTGAAATATTTCACTTTTCAAACTTCATTTTTCATCACTCTGATGAAGCCATGTATGGTTTTTATTACAGAAACCCATAAAGGGGGAAGCAGTGCTCATCGCTGGGGAGTGTTTGAGAATCTTAATGCTTCTGCAGACACTGGCTAAAGCCAGTCAATGTCAAAAAGATCTTATGAATCTTCTTTTGCAAGCTATTGTCATGGTTATCTCAACATCAGAAGATGGTCATGTTCAAGTAAGGCCAATCCTCAAAATTAAATTTGACTCTCCTTTTTCACCCTAGTCTAATTATGCATGTTGATGACAGGAAGTCAATGATTTAAGAAGTACAGCAGTGAAACTTGTTTCTCAGCTTGCTCAAGTTCCTTCCTCAGCAGTTTATTTCAAGGATGTCTTGTTAGCAATGCCTTTGACACACAGGCAGCAGCTTCAGGTGCCATTTCTTTCTGAATCAAAATTGAAAAATCTGCAGTCCCCCAGTTTAATATATGCATAGCCTTGATCCGGAGGGACAATGATTTGATATTTCATGTGGCTTTTGAGAAAACAATCATCTTATTTTTGTAATGTTTTGACAGTTCCTCTTCTTGTAATACAGTGAGCTTCTTGGATATTCATGGCTTCATTGTCTTAGTCAAGTAGTCTACTCCCCTGTTAAATCAATCCACAAAGGGCTGTAGCCTAGTGGTATCTCCTCTACCTCCCAAAGTGGAAGGTGAGGAAATGGAGGTTTGAGTTTCTTGGCAAGGGGAGGGAAAAAAAATGAAAAAAATTTAATCAAGTGGGCATACACCAAAGAAATATATTACGGATTGTTCCTGAAACACAACTTAATTGAATCAACCATTTTCAGTACTGTAGCTTTTGCAAGTTTTACGTTCTTTCTAAACCTAACATAAGAAAACTTTAGCAAATGCTCAATTCTAATTTAGTATTTCTTGAAGACTCGGGAGTTATTGAACCGAATTCTGTTGAAATGTGTCAATATTATTTGCTTGACCTTTTGTGACCTTGTAACCACACGGAAGTTATGATATGGAGAGTTTAATAGTTGGCACATTTGGTTTTTTTTCTCTCTCAGTGATGAACCCCAGTACTAATGAAGGAAATTTTCAATTTGACTACCAATTTTGTATTTTCAGGTTATCATTCGTGCTTCAGTAACACAAGATCAAAGTGCAACGGAAATAAAATCATCAACACCGCCTCTAGTGATAAAGTTACCCGCGCAAGCAGAGGATAGTAGAGAGAGAGATTCTCCTCTATCAACTCCCAAACACTCTGATTACAATTGTGAGAATGAGGATGAAGGTGATGAGGATGAAGATGATTGGGATACTTTTCAGTCTTTTCCTGCCTCAACAAATGAAGCTGCTCCAGGTAGCCATGATACTGAGCAGGCTGATGTTGGAGCAGTGCCAAACAACAAATTTGATCAAAGCTTGTCTGATCAATCTGTAATAGTTGCTGAAGGAAACATTGAGCCATCCGATGATCACCACGAGGAGAGAACTGGAGCAGTGCTGAGCCCCGAAAATGATCTAGCATTTTCTCAACTTCAGTCTGTTGAAGTTGCAGGGGGAGGAGATACAGGAACATTTGATGATCACCATAAGGAGAGAATTGGAGCAGGTCCAAGCCATGAAACTGACCAGGTCATGTTTAATCTGCAATCTGCTGAAGTTGCAGAAGGATATACTGATCGTCAAAAAGAAGTTAACCCATCCGATGACCATCATGAGAAAGGTACAATCCCCGAGCATGAAGATGCAAAAGTAACATCTCAAACCAATATACCAGAGGATGGTGAGCATAGTAAGGCGGGCCAAGATGAAACGAGTGATCTTCAAGTAACATCGGGTCCTTTGCCTCCTGGAAAATTTTCTGATTTTGAGAACAGGGACGCAAATATCAGAACACACAGTGAACAGCATTCAGAAGCTGACAAAGACGTCAGAACCAAAATCATTGAAATTGAGGGCACCAACCCTACACACAGCGAACAGCATGTGGAAGCTGATAAAGATGTTGGAACCAAAATGACAGAAAATGAGAGCATTAACAGTTGCGACGACAGTGGCAACAGCTCAGGATTACCAAAAAGCCAAGACAATAGTGCTAAACTAGGAATATCTATCGACATTGACAGAACTTGAAGTATTTGTCATGGTGACCTTATATTTAATGAAGTATTGTGTTTATTACTCCAGGCACCATACCGCAAGTAATTATATCAGAAAGTCGAATCGAAATTCCAACATTTTTTGAATGTTCTTGTGGTAATCAATTATATATATAACAGGAGATTTTGTTTCTACTTTCCTGTGT
>JAOTQH010000046.1:2417824-2430112 GCA_025631255.1 Cornus kousa
CTTCCAACGCAAATGAGATTGCTAAAAGTCTTATTTGTGAGGTTCAAGATATTTTAGGCTTAAGCTTTACATGATACACTTTTGATGTTTTCCTAAGGAAGTCAGAATTGTTTTGTTGTTGCTTTAGGTTATTTTGGATAGGGGTATGCCCCTATGAGTTTCATGTACATTATTGTTCATATTTATGGAAAAAAAATTCCTCCATTTAGGAAAAAAAATTCTGAACATATTAAACACTTATTCAATTGAATTAAAATAGGATAAAATTTTAAGTGCCAGAGACACCTGTTGTCACTTAATGTTGGAACACACTTCCCTAAAATCCTGCGACTTGTAGGATGGTTTAGAACACACTTGCGATACACGTGATTCTATTACTACAAATTATTTGTGATCCCACAACCATCCACATTTTCTCTCCAAAATAGCCACTGATGCCTATAATTGTAGAGTAATAACCATTCCAACCAGCACTAGCCTTCTCTTCATGAATCATGAATGGCATACAGAGGTGCAGTAGCAACCCAATGAGGACGTTGAAGGGGATTGTGCTTCTCTTCTCCTGGCAATATTCAAACTATAAAAATGATGAACACCCACTATACTTCCCTACAATCTTGTAGGAGTAACTAAAGCTCTGTTTATACATCTACATTTGTCCAAACATATTACAAAAGTAAACGCTATAATACAATATATTATGGTCCCTTCTGTGTTGGGAGTTGAATAATCCAAGATTTCTGGCATCACCTGTAATTAAATGCAAGAAATGAAAGAAAATTAATGTTTTATTGTGTGAGAAGGAGAGAAAATACAAACAAATAATAATAATAATAATAATATCCTATTTATTTCCGACTTAGACATAATACTAAAAATTGATATTTGAGGGGTTGACAAGCCCACCCTTCTGCTTTCCCTTTTCCTTTCCTTGTTTATAAACCCAACACTAAATAATTTCTCCCTTTCTTTATCCTTTTCCTTCAAACTTCTACATTCATATTTAATTCTAAATTTATTACATTAGTTTGCTAACACTTCCACCAAGACTTGTATTAACCCTTCAAAATGATTCTATTCGCAGCCCATCCAAAAAAGATGTATTCGTTGTGTTCAAATTCGTGTCTTATTTTGTCCCTGTACACGTGTGATTAGTGGATCACGGTTAATTAGAAATTTTTATTTCATTCTTTTATTGTAACCCTAATTGATAAATATAAATACAAGTGTCTGCACTCAATGAGAGGAAAGCAATTACACAATTTATTTTTTTATCGTTTTGGTATTAGAGCTTTACAGGCTCCTCTCTTCAAACCACTCGCCGACGCCACCCACCTCCCACCTCCGCCCTCTTCCCTAACCTTCATCAATTCCCCTCTTGGGAGTCTAGCCTACCTGCGAATCCCTTGGGAGTGTTTTCTCGTGTTTGAACCCCTCTTTCGGGGTATTTTTCAGCGAGTAGCTGTGATGTGCTAGGTTGTTCTACCATTCTTTGATGATTTCGGGCTATGGGTGTGTTCAATAGCATCTTTGTGAGCTTCTGTCATGTCTCCGGCAACTGGTACATCAATGTTTATAGCGTTTTTCTTGTTGGAAAAATTTGTGAAGTTTTTTGAGTTCTTTCTTGATGGGTGACTAGTGAAAAAAGTAAGGAGGTAGTTGTTTCTCGTTATGATATATCTGTTTCTCAACATACCCCGGCTCAACGGGTTACGAGTGTGTTGTTGAATGGACGTAATTCTGCATCATGGTCTTGCTTCTTTCGTCTCTATCTTGGAGCGAAAGGAAGATGAGTTGGATATTGAGAGAGGAAAAGAAACCTGGTGTTGATGATCCTAAATTTGCTACATGAGATATAGACGACTGCACGATTCTAAGAAAATTGGAGAAGCGACTTTACAATATGTTCATGAACCATGAAACGGTACACAATCTTTGGACTGCTTTCACTCTGATGTATGCGTATGCATGCAATGATTCCCGAATCTTTGAGTTGTAAAGGGAAATCCCGCCAGATTATTTTGAGTATTTACAATCTCGTTGGGAGGAATTGGCTCAGTATGAACCCCCAAGTGATTTTCCACCAGACGTTGCCTCTATTGTTGTTGAGCGTTTAGATCAACATACCTACCAGTTCTTGATGGGGTTCAAACCTGAATTCGAATCTCTTCGAACTCAGATTTTGAATTCATTACCCATACCATCTTTGTATGATGGTTTTGCAACTATTGATAGTGATGAGCACCGACACAACTTATTTCAGCCTATTCTGATCCATCTAGTGCAGTGGATCAAATGGCATTTGTGGCTAATTCTGGGTCCCGTTCTATTGGTGGTAAAGTTGTTCGCCATCAGTGTGGAGAAATCGGACCTATGAAAGCCCGTTGCTTCAAGTTGCATCCTGAGTTGAAGCAAAAAAATTTCAGAGATCGGAATGGTCCTTCACGCACCCCCTCCCGCACTACTACTATTGCTGATGTTAGCCCTGGGCCAGTTATTAACTTTCCAGATGTCACTCAACTACAATCTCAGATTGGCCAACTTCAAGATCAGCTTAGTACTCTTGTTCAACGGGCTGCAGTGTTGGTGTGACTTCTCCTACCACCTCCACAACTACACTTGCCATAGGTAACTCCCACTTCTTTTCACTTTAAGAAAGGGAATCCTACATGAGTTCTTGACTTTGGCGCAAATGATCATATGACTACCCCTGTTCACCAATCTGTTTTCCTTGCAAACGGGTCCAAGTCTTATATACATCACAAGGGTAGTGCGCGTTTGTTTCCTGATATTAATTTATCATGTGTTTTTCATGTTCCCGGTTTTACCTTTAACCTCTTATCTGTAAGTCTTCTTGCTAAATCTCATGCAGTAACCTGGATTCGAAGAAGATTTTTTGCAGAGGATATGAGTGCGACGGGCTATACTACTTTGGCGATTCAACACCTTCTTCTTTCAGTCTTCAAGCATCTGTTTTACCTAATTCACGTTCTTTTGTTTTTTCTTTAAAAACATTGCAATTGTGGCATGCCCGTTTAGGACATGCAAGTTTTCAATACTTATGTTGGTTATTTCCTGAGTCAATAAAAGCTTGTAAGACTTCCAAATTTCATTGTGTGGTTTGCGAGCTTTCTAAACATACTAGATCCAGTTATATTCCTTGTATGCATCGTGCTCCTGCTGCATTTGATTTAATACATTCTGATGTGTGGGGTCCTTCTCTCGTTACTACATTGTCTAGTTATCAGTACTATGTTATTTTTATTGATGATCATACTCGGTGTACATGGGTATATTTGCTTAAAAAGACGTCTGAGGTTCCGCATGTGTTTACTCAATTCCTCCAGTCGATAAAAAACCAATTCAATATGGTTGTCAAAAATATTCGATCAGATAATGGGCGCAAATACATTTCCAATGATTTTGCTCTCACCTTAATGAAAAGAGAATTTTACAACAACTTACTTGTCCGTGTACTCCTGAACAAAATGGTGTGGCTGAATGAAAAAATTGTCACATCATGGATGTTGTTCAGTGCCTCTTATGAGGAATGAATGTACCAAAATATTTCTGGCACATGGCTGTTCTCACTGCCTGTTATCTGATCAATTGTACTCCCTTCAAATTCTTAAGCCCGACAGTACTTTATTTTCCATTATCCCTCAAGTATTTGGGTGTATGTGGTTTGATCAAAATCGTAGTCCTACGCATACCAAACTTGATGCTAAAGTTGTTCAGTGTGTCTTTCTGGGTTATTCTTCTATGTCTAAAGGATATCGATGTTATGATCCTCTGTCTAAACATTTTTATCATTCTATGGATGTCACTGTTTGTGAGGAGAGACCCTTCTTCGGCCATTCTTCTCATGTGCAGGAACATGTCTATCTATGTTGCTCCCCCTGCGGAGCCTTTTCCTCTGGCTCGACCTCCTCCTCTTTTTGAACAAAATAATGTGCAGGAGCCTTCTACTCCTACTCTTCCCACTGAGCAGGCTCCTCCTCCTTTGTAGGTATATTCACGTCGCCCTCGCACTCAGGATCCAATGCCAGAAACTCCCTTAGATACAGGTACTTCCCCTCCCATCTCTGATGCACTTCCTCCTCGATATCCATCCCGTGTTCGAAAACGGTCTTGGTGTGGTTTTTCCTGCAGTACTAATTATCCTATTTCCAAGTATGTGTCTTATCAAGCTCTTTCAGATTCTTATAAATCCTTTTTGGGTAAGCTCGATTCTGTTCCTATTCCTCGATCCGTTTCAGAGGCACTTTGTAATCCTGAATGGGTTGAGGTAATGAAAGTGGAAATGAATGCTCTTCAGAAAAATCAAACTTGGGAACTTGTCTCTTTCCCTGTTAGGGCTAAAACAGTTGGGTGTAAGTGGGCCTTTACCACGAAATACTTGGTTGATGGATATATTGATCGGTACAAGGTGGTAGCTAAGGGATTTATTCAGATTCCGGGGGCAGGACTTTAATGCTACCTTTGCTCCAGTTGCTAAGTTAACAATTGTTCGCCTTCTAGTGTCAATGGCATCTTCTCATTCTTGGCCTATCCATCAACTGGACGTCAAAAATGCTTTCTTAATGGAAATTTACAGGAGACCTTCTATATGGATTCGCCACCAGGGTTTCGAGCTGAGGGGGAGTATTTGGGTAAGGTTTGTCGGTTGCAGAAGTCTCTTTATGGGCTAAAACAATCTCCTAGAGCTTGGTTTTGTTGCTTTTAGTGCTGTTGTTATGGGAATGAACTTTATACAGCGTCACAGTGATCATACGTGCTTTGTTCGGAGACACATGAATGGTAGATTTATTATTATCTCAGTCTATATAGATGATATTATCATCACCAGATATGATGCCTCCGGAATTGCTCATGTTAAGAAGGATTTGGGATAGTTCTTTGATATAAAAGATTTGGGTCCCTTGATTTTCTTGGCATAGAGGTTACTCGGTCGAGTCATGGCATATCTTTATCTCAGCATAAGTATGCTATGGATCTTCTTCGAGAAACAGGAATGATGGGTATAGACCTGCCCTCCTATGGATCCGAATATTAAACTTTCTCATGAATCTGGTGACTTGCTTACTGATCCCTCTATGTATCAACGTTTGGTTAGTCGTCTCATTTACCTGACGAATACCAGGCCAGATTTGACTTTTACAGTTAGTGTTGTGAGTCAATTTATGCATGCTCCGTGTTCGTCACATTTAGATGCAGTTTACTATATCTTGAGATATCTCAAGACTTGTCCTGGCCTTGGCCTTGGCCTTGGCTTATTTTATGCATCAGGTAGTCAATCTGGAGTGTCATGTTTTACAGATGCAGATTATGCAGGATCTAAAACAGACAGGCGTTCTACTTATGGATTTTGTACTTTCTATGGTAATCATCTTATATCATGGAAAAGTAAGAAGCAAGCAGCAGGGTCTAGGTCATCCGCTGAGGCTGAATATCGTGCTATGGCACTGGGCACATATGAACTTCTATGGTTTCAATCTCTTGGGCTTCGCTGTGGAAGATTCTTCTAAATTGTATTGTGATAATAAGTCTGCTATCATGCTTTGCTTCCAATTATGTTCTCCATGAGAGGTCTAAACACATTGAAATTGCAGATGGTCTAAACAATAAGTCTGCTGTCATGCTTGCTTCCGATTATGTTACCATATCTTGAGATATCTCAAGACTTGTCCTGGCCTTGGCTTATTTTATGCATCGGGTAGTCAATCTAGAGTGTCATGTTTTACAGATGCAGATTATGCAGGATCTAAAACAGACAGGCGTTCTACTTCTGGATTTTGTACTTTCTATGGCAGTCATCTTATATCATGGAAAAGTTAGAAGCAAGCAGTAGTATCTAGGTCATCTGCTGAGGCTGAATATCGTGCTCTGGCACTGGGCACGTATGAACTTCTATGGCTTCAATCTCTTGGGCTTCACTGTGGAAGATTCTTCTAAATTGTTTTGTGATAATAAGTCTGCTATCATGCTTGGTTCCGATTATGTTCTCCATGAGAGGTCTAAACACATTGAAGTTGATATTCACTTCTTTCGAGAAAAAGTTCGGTCTGGTGCTATTGTTCCGATGTTTGTTCATTTGTCTGATCAAACAGCCGATATGTTTACTAAGTCGGTGGGGCTCTCTCTACTTCAGTCCTCAATTGGCAAGCTAGGTCTGATTGACATCTTTGCTCCAGCTTAAGGGGGAGTGTTGAAATTCATGTTTTATTTTGTCTCCGTAATTCCAGGTCCCGTGATTAGTGGATCACTGTTAATTAGAGATTTTAATTTATTTTATTCCATTATTGTAACCCTAATTGATAAATATAAATACAAGTTTCTGCACTCAATGAGAGGAAAGTAATTACACAATTTATTTTTTTTTATCTTTTCATTATAATAGCAAAAAGTCTTCCAAGTCAACAGCAATATAAATGCCTTCCAAACACTTCCAAAATGACTTCCGCAATTCCACTCTTTTGAAATCAGTGTTACACTCACATTGTACCCCAATATAATTGTGCAAGTACAAGAGTCATATGGGTCTGAATAAAAAATTGTGTCGAGAAAGAATAGAGAGGTTTATTTGAGGGCAAATGAAAAAAATCTGGGTTGATCTGACTCGCGCTCTTGCTAAGTAATAAGGAGTCTTAAACCACTAAGTACTAAGATAAATTGCCAATGGACCTTAACTTCTCTACCTCTTTTTCATTTCCTGTTTTATTGTCTTTTATTTATGAGGTCAATGTCTCCTTACTATCAACATGACTGGATGAAAGAATAACAAAGTTAAAATGCTTGACAAAGGCAGTAGCAAATTCTTGGCCAGAGGATAGATGTCACTTACACTTGAATCACTCTGAAGCTTATAATATCTTCCTAACTCTGAGGTATGAGTACATAAGAAAAAAACCCACCACTGCGCCGACGATAATTCCTGCTGTTGTCAGCCAAAATGCGAACTACATAAAGCCAAACAAAGAAATAGTTATAACATGACCATATGAATGTCACCCAGACAAGAACAGAGAATGTGCATTGTGTATCTAGAGATCCAAGAGGAAATACCACACGTTCTTCCAGATAGGACTTCAAGTTCATGCCAAATATACCTGTAGTCAGCAAAATAACAAGCTCTTGACATGTTTAGCATGAAAACATTCATATCTCACTGAGATTTTCTATGCACTACATTAGTTGTCCCATGGATATGATGAAATCTAATTTCTACTTAATTAGGATTTAGGAATTCCAAGAAATGGCAAAATGTACTTCCAATATGTTAATTTCCTTCTTGCTCTTGTCTTTGTTGTGTCAAATACATATTTGTTCAGTGCATCTTATTTGTTTTGTAATTTACTTCCTTGAAAATCATCAAAAGGTTACCCAACTCAATGTACCCAACCATATATACATAGGCAACTAGAATAAAACCTAATCAAACACTACTACGAAATTAAACCCCAAAATAAGAATAAGCCTAAATTTTAGAAATCCCAAAAGGAAATAAAGATAAATATTTAATCCTTCTTCAAAAGTAGAGGTGAATCACATGTGGTTCATGCATTAGAGTCACATCTTGTTCTCCACCACATACCATGCATGCCATGCACACCAAATTTCAAGTTGATCGAAGCTACCCAATTAATAGACTCATGTTTCTTTCCAAAAAAAACAGAAGTTAAAAGTAGAACTTTAGTTTGACAAGAGACTGTATGACTCCCATTCGCTAATTAATGTGATATTTGATATACACTACAAGCATGATGATGAAATTAAATCCAATGGTGAGTTTGGAAAATGATGATTCCTTCAAAAAGTCACTAAAAAGTGTAATGATAACATTTCTTGCCTCATGTATACTTTCTTCTTGTAATCTGATCCTTTCTTTCTAACATTTTATATATCATAAATAAATAACATATCATATCGTACACCCTGCCAAGCCGAGCAAGACAACCCAAATGTAATTTAATCCACACTTTTTAGCACGTGTATAAAATATGTATTCAGACATTACATATACATGCTTAAAATATGTATTTAGACATTACATATACATGCTCTTCACCATAATATCTACAATACCCTGAAAAGTTAGAAAAGAAATACAAGATAGAAGGAATAGAAGTGTAGAGGCTTGAATGAGGCTGAAACTCTGATTCACAACAGGGAAAGCAGCCAATTGTCTACACTAGGAGGGCAAAACAAGTTATTGACTCACACCAGGACCAGGAAGTCTCCCTCAATCCAGGTAATTCCTTAGTTGACATTGATACTCTTGATTTTTTTCCCAATAGAATACATGTTAATCTTGATGTCCCTATTGCTCGTAAGGGTGTTCGTAGTTGCACAAAACATGTCATATCTCAGTTTGTATCCTAGATGCTATTGGTCGAGATGTGATAGGCACAAATCATGGGATGTGACTTACCATATTATTTGAGATATGATAGCCACAAATCATGGATTTGACTTTATTTACGCATATGTCTAGGCATAGAATATGCAATGATTTTAATTAGTTTCCTCTATTGTAATATTAACATGTGTTCTTTTTAGTATATAAATATGAGAGTTGTGAATGAGTGTTTAATACATCTCATTCAAACCTTCTACATATTGCTCTGCTCTTTCTTTTATATTATATTTCTTCTTGGTATCAAAGCCAAGGTGGTCAGACTGCAATAAGGACATTGCAAGTTCGGCACCACCCATTCAAGAATGGTCTGATGACTCGCGCTTACAGGCAGTGTGTTTTCAGGGGCTTATCTGTTAGTACTTATAAAATGTTGGGGCTTATGTGTAATTTCTAAAACTTGTTATTATAAATAGAATGTGGTGGAAGGATGAAAGAATTCTTTCATTTTTTCTCTCTTTCCCCATCTCTCTCTCTTTTTCTCTCATTCGCTTTCTTCTATTCTTCTTCTTCTTTATCACTTACTCTTGATTTGATTATATATTAAAGTCAACAGTTTTTGTCTCGATTGGTTGGATTTCTTTCAACAAGGGTTTCCACACTCAAAAACCCGGTGTCATTTTTGTGATTGTGGATGTGAATATGGTAATCATTGTGGGCAATTAATTAATCACGAAAATCGGGCAAGTTGACCTATTCCCCCCCCCCACACGGCCATTACAATGCATCCTCAAACACGATGCTAATCACAACTCCCAATTTGGACAATGTATCCTCGAACATGGTTTTCATAAATATATAGCCAACGACTATGTTTGGCTGCATTAAATTGACTAGCCAAGACATAACTATAACATTTTCTGTAAACCACCGTGGATACATCTTATCTGACTGTCTCATAAGACCATAAACCATTAACAATATCTCCTCAAACCATAAGCAACCAACCATGTCTTCTCATACCATAAAAAACCATCATTGTCTCCTCAGTCCATTACCCTTCATACACATGGTTAAAACATATAGATGAATGAATCAACAATGTCTGTTCAGACCATAAATAATGAACAATGTCTCTTCAGACCATTCCCCTTCATACACGTCTAAAAAATATGTAGATGGAAGAATCACCAATATCTCCTCATACCACAAACCATCAACAATGTCTCCTCAGACCATTCTGAATGGTTGGTGCCGAACTCGCAACGCCCTTGTTGCAAACGGACCAACCTGGCTTTGATACCAAGAAGAAATACAAGGTAGAAGGAATAGAAGAGTAAAGGCTTGAATGAGGCTCTAGTATTTATATACTAAAAAGAGCACATGATCATATTACAAGAAATGAAGCTGAATAAAAACATTGTATATTCTATGCCTAGACAAATATATAAATAAAGTCAAATCCCATGATTTGTGGCTATTGTTTATCAGCTAATATAGTAAGTCACATCATATGATTTGTGGATATCATATCTCCACTAACAGTTAAGAATGTGACTCATGTTTCCAATATAAAGCCTGACTCAAATTTGCTAGGCCTTTAGCATCAAGTCTAGATTCCTATATAAGCTCATATGGTGAGCTGAAGCTTCTTTACATGTAGAGCAAGATGAACAGCAGGTAACCCAAGGCGATATTCATCTCTAGTGACATAGTCCCAAGGTTGATACCTACCTTTATATAGAAACTAAGTGGTTCATAGAAATGACAAGTCGCTAATAAAATGAGTAAATGACAAACTCTATTCAACAAATAACATCCAATCATCCAACAAAGCTAGAACTATAAATGTTGGGCGAATATCATAGGAGTGATTTTAGCTTATGATAGAATATTGATTGGAGTAATTTATGGGATTGATTTTAGGAATCCTCCATCAATGTATTTTCCATATTTATCACTTGTATTCTTTTACCTATAAATAGAAGTGCTCATTGTAAACAATATTAAGAGAGAATATAATGAAATGTAGTCCTTTGGGCTTTGTGTGCCATGATGTAGGCCATAGTGGCCGAACCACGTTATATCCTTGTGTTCTTCATGCTTAATTTTTCTCTTCAGTTTTTATATCTTTCAACAATAAATAATTAGTAGAGATCTATTGTGTTTTATTAAGAAGGAATTACCTGCAACCAAAGCACCCACTGCGACACAAAATGTGCCAACCTGAAGCAGCAATTCCACTCTGCTAACCTCAAGCCTTCGAGAACTGAGAACAAAAGAAATAGTGTTTGCAAAGTGTACCAACAAAAACATTTGCTGCTTCTTTGAAAAAAAAAAAAAAAGACTCCATGCAATTGGAATAGAAATCTTGAATTCTTTACTTAACATTGCTAACATGGCTACAACTAGGTGTCACACCCTGTCAACATCAAGAGAGGTTATGAAACAAATACTTATTGAAAAAGCTGCATGACACCATGTCATGATGTTATTAGTTGTGTCTAAAGTCTTCTAGTTTGGCCTAAATTTGTCTAAATTTATGTCAAATGTTTAGGAATGTAATAGCCTCGTGGAGTCTAGAATAATAGGGTAAATTATTCTAGATTGTTAGTCTCGTAGATTTGTGTAAATACCTAGGATATTTTTCAGGGAATTCAATATTCTTCCTAAAGGAGGTGGGAATGTTCTGGACATCCAATTTCATCCATTGGTTTGTTTAAATCTAGACCGTCTATTAAATGGGTTGTGGCTCGAGCATCCTTTATATTAATGACTAATAATAATAATAATATATGTAATTTTTCTTGCCAAGCAAATGTGCCCAAGTGTGAGAGAGTTAGTGAAGCCCAATGCGAGTGAGGGAGATGGCTACTATACTACTAGAGGAGATGATGCACCAGCAGGTAAGCATTGGCACGACCAAAGCTGACGGCTGTCATGAAGTACACAACACATGATTGCCATAGGATAGCTTGATGGCTACGATGGTTCGCTTATGTTGTACAGGCTTTTAAATGCTACAAGTAAACACTAGATATTCGGCTTAGCTTATAAATGCTCTATAAAGCAAAGTTCTAAAGTATTTCACATCAATATGCTTGTAACATATTATTAGAAAAACAATATGTTTAACTAATATTTATTAATCAGAAATAAAAAATATAAAAAAACTGTTAGAAATTTGGTGTGAATGGAAGTTGTTAATCAAGGAGTATGTAACTGGAGTGGCGCCACAATAGCTTATAGGACATCAATAACCCATGAATCTGGTTATTTATGTAGAGTGTTTCTGTAATACAGAGTTTCTAAATTACAACGAATTCTTGACACGAGATTCAACGTGGTTGACTATGGGTTGGAAAGTAAGGATCGCATGATGACCATATTTGTGAGTTTGGGTTATAAACGTTGACAACATTGTGGGTATGTTGTAGCAATGTGAATATATGGTGAGACTGAGTGCAGGTTGAATAGTTGGAATGTTATCACCGTTATTTCCCAAAGGTTACATAAATCAATAACAACCATTGACAACCACAACCGCAACTCTTTAAACTACTGCATCCGGTGTTTGTGTCTTATGACAAAAGACACCATGTTTCAGATCTTTCCAAAACTACGTAAATTTGGAAAGGTGACAATTGACGGTTAAATAGTTGGGGAAGATATTTTAGTTATATATTGATAGGATGCAACCCATATCTGATTAGATCCACCCAATAATTGAATCAACGTGACTTAACCCCAAGAGTCACCAATTCTTCTATAAATAGCCATAGAATTCATTTGCAAAAGGTGTGCATTTTTTATTTTCATTCTTCTCTCCCTCTCTCAAGATAAACCCAACCCAAATGGGTGTGGGTTCAAGCCATGGTCAAGTGGTCTGAGCCACTTAGGCCCAAAACCAATTTCATTGAGCCATATTAAAT
>JAOTQH010000046.1:2444006-2455235 GCA_025631255.1 Cornus kousa
AGCATTAACAATTTAAAAAATATATATAGATATATATTCCAGAAAAGTGTGTCCAAGCCGTGTCCGAGCCGTCCAAGCCGTGTCTGAGCCGTGTCTGAGCTGTCTGAGCCGTGTCCGTGCCGTGTCCGAGCCGTGTCCGAAAATAAAAAAAAATAAAAAAATTCCAGACACGTTTTTTGGCGTGTCCGACACGTGTCGGGGCGTGTCCGACGCGTGTCCGTGTCCGACACGTGTCGGACACGGATTCTTCACCCATTTTGGAGTGTCCGTGCTTCCTAGCTTCTGATCAATTTCTGCCACTGTTTCGTGGCACTTGACTGCGTACAGTGTATTAACAGTTAATTAATGGTTGAAGCCAAGTACAGATTACCTTTTGATGATCTTTGCTTTATTTGTTATATTATTTTGTGCATGCTGCTTTCAACATGTTTGCAGTGTGATAAAGAATAGGTAATTGCTTCTTCTACAAATTGTTTTTAAATAATTCTAGTGTTTGGGTTTTTTATGTGGAATACCTATTAAACTTCGAACTCAAAGACTACTTGTTTACCTAATTAAATTGGAAAAATCTTTTCAAAGTGAAAAGCTTAACTGACTAATTAATGTGAATGATAGGAACCAATGTGCATTGTAGATATGACATCATGTGGACCCCACACGAAGATACTTATTAGTAATCTACTAGTGTCATTGTTTAGTTGGCCTAAACTTTCGCCATGTATTATGGCATTGCTCAATTAGCTTTGGTTCATTTATGAAGTGTACCTAATTCAGATTTCCATTAATCCCTTGTCACTATATAATTTGTTCTTTATTTGTCTTTGTTTAGGAAATGGCTGAGAATGCTTCTACTGTCTTCAATGTTCATGTACCTGAATTTGTGGATGCTATCTGGGTTGCACTGAGGGATCCAACACTTGCTGTTAGAGAGCAGGCTGTAGAGGCATTGCGTGCTTGCCTTCGTGTTATTGAAAAGCGTGAGACGCGTTGGCGTGTCCAATGGTTAGTTGATATGTTTAAATTTTTGGATTTGGTGATAGTAAAAAATGACATCTAGAATTTCTTTAAAGTTTTCTGGCCTGAAAAATGCCATGATTTGGTTGGACGTGTTGGAGACACTATATTCGGAGAAGGGTATGAGATATGTGTCTGGCACATTTTGTTGGACATTTACCTAAAAACAATATCCTATAATTCAATTTTATTAAAATTATTGGTTCAAAATGAGGTAACTTCCTTTTTAGAACTCGAAGTTACAGAATTTTTTGTTACTCTAGAAATTAAAAGAAAAATATTAAACAATATGAATATTTAGCAGTGTTCTTATATCCTTCTATTTGGGATTTGACACAATAGACTCTTAGACACAGCTGCATCTAACGCACATACTCAATTCCAAGTAAGGTAGGTAATAATATAGAAACCAATCTCCACGTTCGGCATTTACTTTCCCTTGTTGTCACTCAAATTGTGATTATATAAATTATGATCAATTTTCATGTTCGGACACAACTTTTAACACACTACTACATGAAATTGATAATTGTGTATTTTGGCTGGTTATGGTGGGTTTTGGTGTTCCATTTTATGGACTTGGAGAGAATTTGTTCTGGGAAGGGGATAAATATAACTTCCAATGCATGAAGCATTCAGGAAGCCCTTCCGTTTGATGATTTTGTTTACTCATTGTTTAGCTCCGAGGTTCGGTTTTTTTTATTTTTTTTTATTTTTATTTTTCATGTATCTGGATAATGTTTTTAGTACTTGTCCATGTATCTGGATAATGTTTTTAGTATTTTTGTAATATATAGAAGACTTTTTTTCTCTCTCTCTCTCTCTCTCCCCTCTCACGTGGTATGAAAATAAGAAACCGTTATATAAACGCTGGTATAATTTTTTTTCTTGACATATGTTGCTGAGCTTCCGATGTTGTTGAGGCAGTTTTGGTGTATTCGAGTTGCTTCAATTTTTGATATACAATCCTAGTTAAGTCAAGGTAGATACCTATCTCTTCCTTTGGAGTTTACCACCCAATCATCTTGTAGATATTCTAATATAATTGTCACAATCCAAACAATATGAGGAGGCGGCGGCAGATAATTGTCAATTGGTGTTATATGTGCAAGAGGGCTGAGGTTTTGTATGAACTAGAGATGGATGGGACATGCTGTGTGCCATTTTTGGAAAAAGAAACAAAAATATTACATATACCGATTATTTGGAAAATCAGAAGGCTTTTATGTAAATCTACAGCCGAATCTTGTACTTTTGGATTCATCGATTCAAGTTATTTGATGTGTTTAGAGGCTGTTTGGAGATTGAGAGAAATGTGAAAAATTGGGAAATAAGCAGGTCAATATAGCTTTGGTGGCTGAAACATTGCCATCGCGGCTGTTTCATCCGAGCCATGCCACTATCTTAGTCACCTTGATATCTGACTCAGTTGCGGTTGCAGCTGTGAGTCCATTTCTATCAGCTAAGTCACGTAAAATTTTAATTCCTTGCTAATTCCAATAAAAAAAAACCAAATTTACGTTCTGGTACTCTTCTACTGATGCTTTATTATTATTATTTTTTTATCTGTTATGGTTTTGCTTTTGAGAAAGTCTAGTTGACTATTGCAGTTAAAATTTCTTAATGCTTATTGTGATGCATTTTATGCTTTTAGTTGGTACATTAGCGATCATTTATTTTTTTATTGTCCTTTTGACAGGTATTACCGGATGTTTGAGGCTACACAGGATGGATTGGGTAGAAATGCTCCTGTTCACAGTATACATGGTTCTCTACTTGCAGTTGGGGAGCTTTTAAGGTTGGATGAAAGTTGGTTTTGCGATTCTGAAATGGCTTATTCTTTGGTTTCCTACCTTGGTTTTCTCTATTTTATATTTCTTGCTTACAAGTGTTTTTGGGAACAAACTTTTAGCAACTCGTATGATGAATAATTTTAGGTCTTTTTTCCAAGTTACATGGTGACAAGCTTTCAACTCCTCACATATATACTCCCTCTATCCCAAATTAAATGTCCATCTTTCCATTTTTGGCTGTCCCAAATTAAATGTCCCATTTGAAAAGTCAAAAGTACTATTTTTTGTAACATTACCAATTTTACCTTCTTGCATTGAACTTATAAAAGGTAAACCCCCATCACATCCTGTGGACCTATTATGGACATATTTGGTAATTCATTCACTACCAATACAATAAAAAAATATTAAAACCAATCCTCTAAAAAAGTTAGATTCCCGAAAAGGGACGTCTACTTTGAGATAGAGGGAGTACTTTAGATCTGGAGTTATTCCAGCTATAGTAAAAAATACTTGATATAGAGACGTGAGCTGAAATTTCTTTTTCCTAATGGGAATTTGGTCCTCAATCAATAAGATTCATTTCTCTAACAGTGTGGGATTTATACAATAATTAACTAACATACTATGTTACGATTTTTTTATTTGATTTTTCTAACATTCATTGCTTCTTTCACTTGGCCAAATCAGCTTGGTTCTTCCCCTTCATTTGAATTGTTTCCAATTGTTGCCTGAATAACTTAATTTTTTTATGTTCTTATTTCTCCCCATGACAGATGCAGTGACCTTATCAAGATGGCTTCTGAACCTTCCATCTATTGCATAATTTGCATTCACACTTTCTCTCCCGCCAGAAACCCTTACTCTATGAAAAACCTTATGTAAACACCAAAATTGATGATATCTCTCAAGCTCCAGCTTGGTCACGGGCGATGAAATTGCTTTCCCTACACAAACATGAGATATAACCAAAGATTGATACCAACAAGTCAATGAATTATTTTCTTTGAAGAACGAGTCAAAATAATATCAGATAGCCCTTGATGAGCCACGTCGATATCAGAATTGGCGAATATGTTCACAATATGTACGTAATCTGATTCATTCTTTATAGCTTAATAAGAAGTTTCAGATTATTTAAATATATGCTTTTTTTTGTTTTGTTCCAGTGTATTTATTTCTCATTATTCAATTGCACTTTTTGATTTTCCAGGTACTTTTCCTGTTCCACCTTTTATTCAGTTCTACATTTATGAGTTTCTGAATTTGTCACCAAGAATCTGTGACAATGAAGAAAAGGTTCGGTTAATGATGCTATTACATAAATCTAGGAAAAACCTGTTTTTCTACTAATATATTGTTTAGGAATATCATCTGTGTTAAAAACAGTAAAATAAATATTTATCACGATGAAAACCTTTAATATCTTTCCCAAAAAGGTGTACATTTATGAACTCTAAAGTTAGCAATTGTGTTACAGTTCAGTTCCAACCCAAAAGCTGCAGCTGTTGGGAGGAGGGCTACACCCGCTTATATGACCAGGACTGTTACAGTCCAGTGTAAGACTAGTTGCGAGTTGTGACAGGCTCCCCCCGTGCAAGTCAAATAACAAACTTTCTGTTCATACTGTTTCTAATGATGTCAGTATTTCTTTGCTTGTTACTAATGTTGCTTTTGTATGATTTCCATCGAGTCTTGGTGATCTATTATTCCAACGATATTTATATCACAAATTGATATTTGGCCATGTGGACAAGGTTTTTACTGTTCCACAGTCTGTTTCATGTATATTTTAGAAGTTAACGTTCTTTATTTATCATGTAGATAATCTGTTTCTAGTCTTCCATAATCTCTTTCATCTGTCATGTTCTAGAGTGAAAATGCATACTAGAATTGCTGAATTCTGTGTGCACGACATAACGGTTCATTCTCCAACCTTTTGCATCAATTTAATGATCGAAAAGTTGTTAAAACTCATGCATGCTTCTTTAAGTTTCTAATATATGTATCAAATTCATCTAGTTTGGTCTGATTACCTCAAATTAACAGTCTTTTCCCATTTATCAGGGCTGGATGCATGACAGTAATGCATCAAAGGGATTTCACATCAACTCAACAAAGTCGTTTCCCAACTACTCTTGCATTAAAGGGACATGGCCACATGGGAGCCAAAAAAGGAGAGGAATGGAGCTTTTCTTGCTTTCGGCATAGCAGGCCCCTGTGGGAGGCTCCCATTACATGTTATTAGCTCAGTGGTAGAGTGCCTCTATGATTTGCATTATTGTGCCTGGGTGCCCATGTGGACCAACGGAGCACATAGCATGTGACACACTTTTCTTGCTTTTTGTTGGCGAAGTAATCGGTCTTGTTACATATGACCAATGCATCTCCGTTCACTCTCTCTTATGTGGTGCCCATTTAGTGGTACCTCAGGACTCGGCTTGTTCTTGGTGAAAGCATTCACTTTTATCTCATGGCGTCCAAGAATTTTGTCACGTTACCAGAATATTGTGCATTACTGCTCTATACAGTTTAGAGATGTTAGTGAAGTTACCGGGTTCTTGTTATTGGTGTAAGCATAAAGTTCCCAAAATATTGTCAGAAAGGATAACAGATTTTCTCTCTTTTTTTCCATACCCAAAATGTTCCATTACATAGAGAGAGATTATATGCATTTTATACACACACAAAGAGATGGTCGTATATATGCGAAGCCTTGGCCAAATAATATTGATTCGGTTGAGTCTGATAAACTTTAACCCGGATACAATTTGATGTAGCCTTGCTAAAGTGGCTTGAAAACTGAATTTACAGTCAAAAGATGAAATTCTGGCACCAGACGGCTCAAGTCCATCAATAAATGGCTTTTTTCTTACCATTTTGAAAGTTTTCGATCACAATTCTTTATTCACAGATTTATTATTTATTTTGCCTGAAATCCCTAGGTTTTTGCATATACTGATACAGAGGAAAGGCACACAAATACAACTAAATAATATTTCCGACTCTAGCAGTGAAACACACATCTCGGAATCTGCATACTGCTAATTTACACCAGATCAGAGGAGTACAAAAATATTCCTTTTGCTTATGGTCAGAAATGATTGATGATCCCTTAAAAACTTCTGCTGGTACCGCTACAAAGACCAAGAAAAAGGATTTAAAAAAAAAAAAAAATTGTTGTTCACAGTTCACGGCTTCACAAACAACAAACAATGGTTTGCGGTATGAAACTTGTACTCCCTACAATTTTGCTCCAATGGTAGATGTCCAGTATCCTAGATCCAGTGACGGAATGCAGCACACAATAATAGACGTTCAACTGCTCAATAACTGCTGAAACAAACAGGATCTTTATATTGAAATGAGGTTGCTGATAGTACAGGGAAAAAAAAGAGATCCAAATGCAAGATTCGCTTCGATTATTCATATAATGAATCACACCCAATAAGATAATTGTAGTTGGAGCTAAAGCCAGCAGTTGAGTAAATTACCTCCTCAAGTGAGTATTAGTGAACAACATGAGTAATCACCAGATTAAGCCCTTTCTTAGTCTAGACCTGTCAACTCGATCAGTGCTCATCCGAGACTTTTCTGGCTTGTTTGGCTTTTTAGACTTCTCAAGCCGGCTATCTAAACTGTTTCTTGAAACTTCTGGTACGTCCAGGCACAAGTCGAATGTATCTGAAGCACTACTTTCAGATGGTTTGGTCTGATTGTCAGTGTCTACTGTAGCTTTCTTAGAACCATTTGTGGCACCTTTTGATTTGCCAAGGCTGAGGACAAATTTCTTCAGATGTTTAATGAACTCTGGATAGAGCTCAAGATTGCAATGCCCACCTCCACTTAACCACAAGGGTTCATACTTTTCCTTGCAAAGCTCCCAAAGCTGCTTTCCGTGGGACCAATCAACAACTTCGTCTGCTGTCCCCTGCAGGTGGATATAGAGAGAATCATTAATTTCACCAATTAAAATTATAGTTCATTGCAATCTTGGTAAAAAGAAATAAGAGACAATGGTAAAATAACAAGTTATAGTTCAAACGGCATATTTTAATGCCAATCATTAACTTCACATCATGTATCTTGATTCTACTCCACCACCCAACGCAGTGAAATATTAAGAAGCTACATTCAAATTATATGAATTACAAATTATGTTGTTCTGTTAAGTACTTATTTTACAAGTAAACTAGTTAATTGGACATCTAGTTGGGGATAATTTTAACCACCCCAAACATGACAAACTGATTCACCAGGAACTATGCATTTTTGAGTTGATATATTAACAATTTTAAGGATCATTCATCCCCACAAAAGCAAATGTTAAGCACCCGTTGGTTGGTCCAGAGCATGATGTTGTTACTGTATAAATCTAAATTCACTCAGATTGTCATAAGTTGCGATTTAGTTAAAGAGTAAATTATTTGCTATTTTAAGAGCAGTGTAATCCTCCATTATTATTATTAGTAGTAGTATTTTTATTTATTTATTTGGGAATAGAGAATCAGGAGTTCAGGCCTGTGGCCTAGCGGTGCCAGGCTCCTACTTCCCAAAGGGAGGTCAGGAGTTCGAACCTCAGTGGAGGCAATGTATGTGAGTCCCAACAAGAAGAAAAAAAAAAAAAATAGAGAATCCGTGATTTATAGATTTCACTCCAACACTAAGTAAAAGTTTTGCCACGCTAAAGTATCTTAATTTGATTAAAATTCCCAAGTATGACTCCACTAATCATCAGCTTCTCCATTGTGCATTCCGGGATTTCGTATCTGAGAGGGAGGAGGAAGGAAGGCAGAAGAAGAAAAGTAGACTCAACTATAATTATACTTACATGCATTACCAGAACAGGACAGCTCACCAGACCAATTTTGTCAATATTCTGAAATGAACAAAGAAAGAAGTGAGCTTTATCTACCACACATTAGAGGCATTTGAAATAGAACCAATACAATGATATTACCTTGTAAATATCAAACCAATATGTACGTTTGACAGGATACAATACTCTCAGCCCAGAAAGTATAGGACTATGCAGTATCACAGCTCTCAAGTTTGGTATCCGGGAAGCAAGATCAATGGTTGGGCCACTACCAACAGATTGACCATATAATATTAGTTGTTCATCTTTAGCCCCATACTGCTCCTTGAGGCATTTATATACTGCATCGATGTCTGCATATGTATTACACTCAGTTGGCTGTTTCAAAGGAAAAAACAAAGGATGATCGTTACGCTATTACCAACAGTAGATGGTGACAAGGGGAATATCCAATTAGTGAAACTCTAAAAAAAAGTCAAAAGCCAAGCAATCTGCCAACCAAAAATTTGTTTGAAAGTGAAACATTCTGCCACAGTAAAATCCGGTTTTTGAAACTAATGTTGTCAAACCAATAGGGTATGAAATAAATAATCCAATGCATCAAAAAACAACTTTATCCTGAATTCAGCAAACCAAAGCTATCCTAGTTATTGCTTAGACCTTTCCCATGTGTTAGTGCTGGACACCACTAGAATATAACTGAAATGCACAAGAGCTCGATATTATTTGCTATAAAGAATCTCTCTTATCATAGCAATTATTTGTGTAGCATGCATCTAAGTTGTATATTAAGAAGATAATGGAAACTTGTATGAACAAAAGTCCGTGACATAAAGCCAGAAAACACAATCTTCACAACATAAAGCACTCAGCAATTACCAAGTAAAGATCAAGAAGGGGAAAAAACGAAAAAGAAACATTCTAGAAAAAGAAATAAGAAACAGTAAGAATCTGTGCATATACAAATAATATGAATATATATATATATATATACTTATTTTGGAGGTGTCAAACACCATATCATATTTATTATATGGACTGCATGCCTCATATTTTAGTCAAGCCACAGTTGAGAGAAGCTTAAGGCCTACATCTTGCATCTTACTTGGATTAAATAAATTACCATGCTAAAGAGAGTAAAGATTGTGTGCACCAATGTTGAATGTAGGCATCAAGTACACAAAGGAAGCTATTGTACAGTAATTGACATTTTCAGGATGTTAATAAAATGCTTGCACATAATTACAGGTTTTCTTTTCTTGTTGGAACTGATGGAGCAATATAATATATAAGATTCAGAGGAATGCCAATCATACAACTCTATGATCATGCCTATTTTTACGTAAGAGATGTCAGTCATACCAAAAGAATATAAAGCTACAACAATGAAAAAGGAGTGCAAGCATTGAAGTTAAACAAGGAAAACTAAACAGAAAAAGGAATACAAGGATATTACTAAGGAAGTATTATCAACAAAAGACAGATTTATTTCCATTCTTAATAATGTTCAAATGGAAAGCACCTTTCCAGTTGATTGTCCATAGCCAGAGTAGTCATACCTGGAAAAACCAAATGTATAAAATCGGTGAAAAAGTTAAAACCGGCAAGTAAAAGAAAATGCTTATGTCTACTGTTTCTGATATACATGTGTATCAGCACCAATAATATTGAATGTGGAGACACATGATATCAAGTAAGAAACTCATAATACATCTGCCTTATATCAGTCTACATAAGTTCAAGAATAAGCCAGCAACAAAAATTCATTTATAAATAACAAAACAAAAACATGGTATGAAAAAGGACATTCACGAGTCTTCAAAAATAGAACTATGAGGAAGCATGAATTGTCACATGGATACAAACTGATAAAATGAACATAGAAACGGTAATTGAATATAGTATCCATAAATTGAGGGTGTTTGAAGTGATGGACGGAGCATACACCTAACCTTTGGCATTATTTGCATAAAGTGGTTGCTCTTAGACTTGAGCACACTTGAGAATGCTTGGCAGCCCGGACTTTTACATCGCCCGAGTAATGACAATTTATTGAAAAAAAATGAATGCCACCCGTTAAAGAAAAAGGTCATCAATTAATTACAAAATGACTAATAGGGAAAAGCTAATAGGGCTACTAAGATAAAAATAAATAAATAAATAAAATAAAATAACATTTGCAACCACAGAATGGATGTTCTGCACTGCCAATCATAATTTAGTCCACAAACTTATCAAATTAACATCATCGACACATATCTGATTATCACCTAAAGATCCGGTTAGCCCATATGGTGCAACTAGAGACGTAAAGTTTGTTCAAGAGTCGATCCAAGAGAAGACAAAAAGTGAAATAAACCATTAGAAAAGTATGAGAACATGTGAGGGGGGTGTTTAAAACCCATTTATTAGCATAACGCCCCTTTCTGCACTTGAACTTTCTCTTATAAGTGAAGATGCACACCTCTACTCTCAATAATGATTACTTTGACAGGAAGTATCATTTCCTAAATCAAACCATCAACTTTATTCACTCGTGATCATGGCTCAAAACGGACTTGGGTTAGTATTGGCGTAACGTAATAAAATATATTATCGCGGTCATGAATGTTTTTTTGACCTTGCACATAAGCCAAAAAATGCACCGATATGTTACTTTTTACAACATAATTCAATAAAAATAGATTTTTCGTGATTTTAATTGAATTTTTTAAAACCATTTAACACAAGTAGTGACCTATTTATAAATTCTATGTCGTCATCATTTATTTTACTTTATATACTTCTTGACAGAAGAAGTTAAGAACCCAACCTTTAATCCCAGCCCTGTCTTTCAAATGTCATGATTACATAGCCTTTTTAATAGCAACATAAGATTATCCGAATGCATATGATTGAAATTATATGCCATGACCACACTATTAGGCATCTGAGTATTGAATCCATGGTTCGCAGTCGCAAACACGGTGTAACGGAATTGAGCGTAACATAACAGAATCTGTTATCGTGGTTATGATTTTTTTTTGACCTTCCATGTCATAAGCCCAAAAATGAACCGGTACGCTACTTTTTACAACATAATTCAATAAAAATAGTTTTTTAGTGATCTTTATTGAATTTTTTGAAACCATTTAACACAAGTAGGGACCTATTTATAAATTCTATGTCATTGTCCTACGAAAAAAGATTAGTAATTATATTTTTTTACTAAATTAATGAATAACAATATATTTAAGCATTAAATAAATGAAAATTCATACCATATATAACATGTGAGAAGAAACAATTAAAATAAATTGGAAAAAAAATATAATAAAAGTCAAAAGTAAAAGAAAATAACGAATCATAACATTTATATTATATAACATCTGTGTTATATATGATCATAGTAATTATTTATATGTCACTTTTGAGTTTTTGTTTAATCTTCAATAATATACCGTGTATGTCTTTAATGATCAAATGAAAGGTTCTATTTTGACAGACAAATATAAACTTAGATGAAACTTCACATAATTCAATGACATGGAGAATCGTTGTTTATTTTGAATGCTTTATTATCTTGTCCTATTGTTGGAAGAGGGATGAGTTGATGTACTATTT
>JAOTQH010000046.1:2464907-2475360 GCA_025631255.1 Cornus kousa
TAAAGCAAATTATATTGGTTGTAATGGACTCATATTTGATTCACTATTTTGTCTTTTTATTTGCATGAAATTTATTTGAAACATATATTTATTATTATAAATTAATATTTTATATATTTATAATGCAGCGCTCTAGCGGTGCTCCCGCTCTAAGATTTTTTAGGATATGCCGCTCTCGCGTTCTCGCTCTGTGTGACTTAGGATGTGACAATTAAGAATTGCCTTATACATAGCAATGTGTTTTTATTCTTTTAAAAAGCTGACTCAAAAAATAAACAAACTAATTTAAATAATAATAATAATAATAATCTGCTAAATACCATTTCATTTACAAGCTTACAGAAATTTGCAGCGTCTATAAACCCCTTTTCTATTGAGAAAAAGGCCCTCCACCATATTATCGTTTTTAACGCAAGATCCAAAAAAAAAAAAAAAATACTCTCCTTTTTTCCCTCAACAATTAAAGCCCTCCAAGACTGATTCTCTAACAAGAAAAATGCCCTCCGAAATCAGTTTTCTCGCCTCTTCATCTTTGGATCACGATAAAGCTACTCTTCTTCATAATACCAACTTGAACCATATTATCCATGTATTTCATACAAGATCCAAAAAAAATAAAAATAAAAACAAAAGTAAAGAAAAGAATGTGAAGGTGTCTTTTTGGACTCGCAACAGTCAACCAGCCTACGTTGCCTTAACCGATCTAGTCCATATGACACTGTATCAACAACTTTCTACTCCTGCGCTTCCTATTTATCTGACCAGCCTTCAGTAACAAAATCTTTTCAAATCTACCAAACAATTCCGCTTTGACAAATGATAGCCAGAAATAAGGCCAAAATGATATTTAAAAACCCACACAAGGAGGTCCTGCACGCAGATGGGAGTATAAGCACCACTTCATTAGCCGACAAAAATGCAGAAATTTACAACTTCGGAGTCCATATAAAAGCGTTTACAACGAATGATGATCTATAATGCCTACAATTTCCAATTCAACAACAAACCTTAGGAAACCAACATGATGAAAAAGCTCGACGAACTAATGAGAAGGCAGTTATTATTCCTTTTCTTTTCCCAGGAGACCCAAACCTCAAAAAAAAAAAAGCAATTATTTCTTCAGTCAATGAATCACAAAATCCTCAGCCTTATATACCGAAAACAAAAACATTCTCGTCACAACATGGAAGGTCAGATTTCACTGGCTTGGAGGAGTTTCTTCACTAGTCTTTGCTTTGCCTCTGAGCATGTCTGTGAAACCTCCCCTCATGATTCGTCTCAATCTTGTGTCCTCCACCGGTGATTGCACATCAGGCTTTGCGGGCTCAACAGGCTCTGGTGCTGGGGCCGGTACAGGGACTGCACTTTCCTTTTTGCCCAAAAGGCCACCTTCGCCAAAGAAACTGGTCATAGACGATGCAATTCCAAGATGAGCACCCATCACCTTACTAATAGCCTCGAGTGTTCCACCTGATCTATCCTTCAGAATAATTTCAAGAGCCTCTTTGTGTGCGGGATCAAGTGCATCAGAGTCTTTTAACAAATTCTGTATGGCAGGTAGGAGTTGATCCTTAACACTAGCAGCAGAAAGATCTGCAGCAAGAAAAGATTAGACTGAGCACCAAATGGAACTTTAAGAGGAACGCAAATGCAAGCCATTGCATGTAGACACAAAAATGGGGAGATTAGGCTTTATGATATTAACAATGGTTGTTAATCATTATGAAGCACTCATATTTAAAGTTGGTTGCAGTTGTTGGAAACTAAAGTTTAGCCATTGAAAGGAGGGGCAAGTTCATGTAAATGCATATATACTAATCCTTCAGGCTGCGTTTGGCTTGTAACTCTAGGATCCTGACTTTTGGCATTTTTCAATTACTCAGAACTGTGACTGCAATCAGTTACTTCACCTTTCATGTGAGTAAAATTAGTCTTTTCCCTTGAAAATAATTTCTGACATGCACAGGAAAAAAGTATAAAATGAAAAGAAGAAAAGTTCCTTCAATTATCTTCGTATTTTCCTCTTTACCATCATCATATCTAACATGTCTTCACATAAGTTGAGACGCATCCTCATCTGAAACATGGTTGTGAGGCACAACAGATCAAAAGCAAGTGATTCCTTCACTAATTAATTGTTCAGAAATTGAGCCCCAAAATTCTCCTTCACTATAAAAAAATAAAAAGCCCTAAATGTTTTACCCTCTTGCCATGTCACAAGTACAGGAAGTCTCCCTCCTTTAGCATCATTTCCACAGCCAATAAATACCGTAGGAGCCAAAAAAATTATCGACTACAAGAATTCTTAATTATGTCCTTAATGAATCTAATTAACCAAAAGCTAATACACAAGTATATAATAACCAAGTACAAGACATGACGTTGCATGTTGGTTTTATTGTTATTATGAAGGAGCATGTTGAAGTAATCTTGGAATTTAGCCCATAACTAGCAATGCACTTACGAGGGATTTCAAATATATATATATATATATATATAGGATAAAAACAAAGAAAAAACAGTGTCTGTAATCCTAAACAATCGAACCTGTAGCATCCAGAGCACGGATTGCTTCACAAAAAGCATTGGCTCTGTCGCGGCGACGCATCACATCACTTGAAGGAAGTGGTGTGCTTGTAAGTTGGAAAATCTTGGACAATAGATGTATTTCGAGTTAAAGAAACAAAGAGTTACCCATCAACCATCATTAGTACCCAACAAAAAAAGTTCAAAATGACTAAAATAATATAGCATGATGATAAGCTGAATTTCTGCAAGCATCAAAAGTAATTCTCCAAGGGAAGATATTGAGGATATAATCTCTAAGTCTATCGGTTGTATGTGGTACGGCCACCACCAATGCACGGACCACAGCAATGGTAGCTTCATGTGATCCATCTTCAAGAAAAGCATCCATTTGAACACGTATTTTGTCAATGATCTAAGAAGTGCAAATTTTGGTCAGCCAAATGCATTGAACTTGAAGTTGCTCCATAAAATTTGTTAGTGTCAAACCAACTCCAAAAGATATATACCATTTCATTTTTAAAATGCTGTGCTACAGCTCCAAACGAATCAATGCATGCGTACTTTACATTCAAGTTTTGATCAGAGCCAAGAGTGACAAGAGCAGGCAAAACATGAGTTGAAGCAACTTTAGCGTCAATATACGGCACCTATCAGGAGAAAAATATACAGATTTACAAATGCGAAGCTAAAAAGTAAATGACATGATAATTCCGGGAGAATTGATGAGCTTACAATGACTTTCAACAGACTGGCAGCACCAATTTTCATATTTATGTTGGAGCTTACAACCATTTCCCATAAGATATTAAAAATCATAGTATGATGTTCTTCAAATGTGCTACATAGAAAAGAAAAAAAAAAAGGGTTGTTCTAGTGAGTAATGAATTTAAACAAACATAACCTCAATATGCTGAAATCTTTTACAAAAAATACCAACCAAAGGAAGCGGACAGAGTTGAAAATTTCGTCATTACGCTTCCCAGGCTGACCCTCCTGCACTGTGCTTTCAACTAAAAGATTTCTCAGGTACTCTGTCAATTGTTCCTGCTTGCTAGGAGATCCCAACACACCTGCCAAGAGAAGGGGTAGGACACATATAGTAGCGAGTCTTTCAGCTATAGCAGATTTCGGTCTCAAACCTGTCATGAAAACTGAATTAATGACCATGTTGTGAAGTAAAACATTATTAAAATAATAGAATTTTATTGAACATTAAAATTTCATCACCTCTGATTCTTGACTGAATAGTTGGTGGGAAAAATGTCAAATCAGCATTATCACCAACTGCTTCCAAGAATACAGGCAGCATAATATGCTTCAGATAATAATCGCCAAAACGTTCAGAAACGGCCAACAAGAACTACATAACAAATATAAGGATTAGAGAACCACCGGAACAGAACTAATATCATGCATAAACATAGAAAGAGTGTACCCAAAAGCGCCCCAACTAGTAAATTCCTACTTGACAATGTTACCTTTGTGATTCGATTTCTTAAATTATCTTCCTTCTGAGGTAAAAGAGAGACAAGGTGAATCAAATCAGGAAAGCAGTCAACGTGAAGCCACTCAAATGCAGGCCATTCCACACGTCCCCTGATAAGTGATCAAAAAAATTCAGAAGCAAAGCGGTGGAGGCTAGATTTTCAAAATATATAATGACACTATGTCAAAATAAAAGGTCTTGTTCCACCTGAAATCGAAAAGGTTGGTGAAAAAGGTGGGTCACTCAAAGCTTACCCTGCATACAGTTCAAGAAGGGAAGTAGAAAATAATGTTCCAACCGATTCTGAAACAGAAGGAAATGGACATGTCTCAATTGCTTTCTGGTGCACAAACGAAAGCAATTCTGCCAGCAACCGTAATAAGACATCAATATTCCAGCGCTCTCTTTCGCCTAAAACACGGAGATTTGACTCCACAGAACCTTCAACCCCTGAAAGAGGTGGACAACGCTGAAAAGATAGGTGTATCAGAAACCATGTGGTCACATTTTTTCATGATTGAGGAAACAAAATTTGAAAATAATAATACCTGAGCAGCACTCAAGATGAGAGAGAGTAAAACTCGTAAAATATGGTCCAGTTTGTTTCCCCAATTTACCAGAGCAGGGACTAGTTCTTTGATTGTAGTTTCTACGACGACTCCAGAAGGATCACAAACCAACTGAAACATCATATCCTCAACCTACCAAAAAACAAGAAGAGGAATTGGAGAAACTTTTATTTATTTCTTTCTTTTCCTTTGTAAGTTATCATATTATGATCATGGGGAATTGCTCCATTCCCTAGACCACATAGCTTACATTGTAGGCAATTCTGTCAAGTCAGATTTCTTCTCCATGATTGCCTCGAAGCATATTTAGTGAAGCTGACCTTGAAATATTTGTCCATATTTGGGAAGAGTGGAAGCAGCAAAGCCAGATTATGAGCAGCAGCCTCACGGACAACAGTCGCAGAATCTTCCATCAGCTGTTGCACAATAGACAAGATGAGAGAATCCCGGATCTCAGGCCGCACAAATTCTGCAAGTTCTCCACATGATTGTGCAACGAGCAGCCTACGTTCCTCATACATGTGATTAATCTACATTCATGAGACCAGAATGTTAAAATCCAAGACAAAAGGGAAAACATAGGTGAACTGAGAGTCCCCTGAAAAATCAAAATTTAAGCTCACTTGTTCCCAGCATTGGGGAAGCAATTCTGTTTCTGTTCTCATCTCTCCTACATTCTTAGCAAGCGTAACACAGGCCTGAACAGGAAAAATTGAGAATCATGTTCAAAATATAAAGCTATAATTGAAGCTATAATACAATATAGATGTGGTAGTAATAATTAATAAAAAAAACTTACATCCATTATAATTCGCCTTTGTTGTTCATCTGGACGTTTTATTAGGTTAAATAATGTGTGAGTCAAGGAATCTCGTGTGATGCTCTCTGGATGGCGCTCGATTGCACACATTATCAGAGGAAGGAGCTCCTATAGGCAAATAATGCAATATCAATAAAATATGACTAACCATTAACTTCAAATGATGATGATGTGCAAATAGGATTAAAATATTGAAAAGCACACCTCCCGATGGTTGATCAGAACATAAGGAACAATTTTAGGCAATGCATCCGAAAGGATCTGAATGGTTCCGAAACCCTGACAAAGTCGAACTATATTCAGATATGGCGTATGATGGAATCTTCACTAAAGGTTAATGTGGTCTAAAGGATGAATGTTAGGAACTTACCATTTTCTCAGAAACAGGTTCATCAACTACACTGTCCGGTTTTAAAAGTAACCTGTTATCTTCTAGTGGAGGTTCACCATTGTGTTTGGGGAGATTCTCAGCATTCTTAGTAGCATCATTATCATTTGGAGAAATTAATAATTTCCCTTCGGAAAATTTCTCATGTTTGTTATTGGTGTCATCATGGGTTCGATTTCCCATTAATTGAGCATCTATAGTTTCTAAAATGCCTGTTGTCATGTTATCTGAAGATGATACGTTATTATTCACACATATTTCATCAACTTCATTATTCGTCTCCACAAACTCCTTCCCGCAATTGATAGTTGTTTCGGTAGAAATAGATTTTTTCTCCTTTAACCTTTCTATTTCCTTCAGCAGCAATTTTATTTCTTCCTTGTAGCCTTCTACAGACTGTGATTGCACATCTTCAGCATCACCAACTACTAGATTCTTTCCAGACCGAGACCCTTCAATGTGCATTTTTAGTGAAGTGATTTCAGCTCTGCAGTCATTGAGCTCTTTTCTTTGTCGCTCCAAGGACTGCTTCAAATCTTGCACCTGAAAAACATGATATCAGCATAATTTGCGACATGAATTCATGACATATAGGTTCTCTAAAAGATGCAGTGTATTCAAAGAGAAATACCAAAATCTCCTTGTCCTTGACATCCTTCTGTAAATTCTCCAAGGATTTGGTTAATGCCATAATTTGACCATCGGCCAAATCTTTGTTTTTAAGCAAAGACTCCTTTTCATTTTTCAGGCTCTCCTTCGATTTTAGCAAAGTTTCATTTTCTCGAAGCATGGCAATTTTCTCCTGCAGCATTGATAAACTTTATAATTTATGTGCTGCTCAGAACAAGCAACAACATTCAAATAAATTACAAAAGCATTTGATGAATATCAATTGTCTAAAAAAGTTTGTGCAAAAAAAACATTGAAGGCTCCAACAGTTTCCAATAAACTTCAAGACAGGCAACAATTCTAATGCATTACTGATCACTAGGGTAACATTTATGATGCATTACTAATCACAAGTTCAGTATTTATTAACAATTAATTTTGATCTTTAATAAATAATTAGAAAGAAAAAAATACAAGCCACAAACATTAGATCGAACTAAATGACAAAATAAGAAATGATTATAGGCTAGTCTGTTCACCACAGTTTCAATTTTCAGGGTGGAAAAATAGGAGAACCACCGTCATGAAGTTGAAGCAAAATTGAATTAGATGAAATTTGCAATTTAAAACCAGGAGATAATTAGAAAAATAGAAATACTATTTGTGCAAGTCCAAACGACGAGATGCAAGGTGAGAACATATCTATGGGAAATGGGGGTCAAAACTTATGCTCTTCTAACATTTCAATGAATGAAAGTTCAAGGATCAAATTCATAGCATGAGCTTGATGTGAATCTTCAGCAATGCATTAATGTAGAAAAGATATAGTCATCACAAGGGGGAAAAAAGGAATAATATACTCTCAACTGGATACCACCTTCAGCATCTTCCCCGCCACTTAACAAATGAAAGGAAATAATCATAATACACAAAACGTGGAATGCAAGAAGCAGACAATCAGAGCATAGATAGCGCATCCCTTTACAATAAATCTAACGTGATGCACCGGTAAAGGGCATTAATATCATTTGTCAAATGATTAATACTATTATACTAATGTATCAGCAATGTCTTTAAAAATACATGAAGAACAATTCGCCTACCCCATGCATGTTTCAGGGAGTACCTCGGCAGCCTCTGCAGTGGAAGAGAGGTACTGGTAATAATAACGGCGCAGTGCATCCGGAACACATGCAGATGAATTCTGCCAAACATCTAGGTTCTGATCCGTAACCTGCGTGAACGCGTTGACAAGTTACAATAACATCTAGAAGTCTTTTTATTTCTCTCTCTCTCTCTCTCTATACACACACACACACACACACACATATATATATATATGCACACGCATAAATATTCATACATATATATATATATATATATACAGTTAACACAGTTCACATATAAAGTGCTCATGTCCTGTTTGAGACATATTCCTAGAGCTTCTCTTTTATTTAGAATTTGTTCCATCACCGGAGAATAAACATGAGCAATAATGCCACAAGGACCCAATACTGAATAAAAAGAAGGGTTAAAATGATAAAACCCCTACACTTTTAAAAGTGATCATATTACCCCAATATCCATATCCGACTTGTAAACCGGGCTATAAAATGACAAATTTAATCTTACTCTTTAATGTTAAATCAAAAACTAAAATTATTTTTTAAAATTACAAAAATACCCTTTAATCTTCTTCTTGACCCTCTCTCTAAAACACTCACCCTCTCTCTCTCTAAAACATAATTTTTGTAAATTTAAAGGGTATTTTTGAAATTTTAAAAAATAAATTTTAATTTTTAATTTAACATTAAATAGTAAGGTTAAATTTGTCATTTCATAGCCCGGTTAACGGGTCGGATACGAATATTGGGGCAATGTGATCATTTTTTAAAAGTGTAGGGGATTTCTGAAACAGGTTGGGGTTTTATGATCAAAATTTGAAAGTAGTGGGGGTTTTATGATTTTAACCCTAAAAAGAATAAGATTACATCAATGCTAAATTAAAACAAGTGTTAAAAGCTAAATTGATCCAACTGGTTAACCCAGAGGCAGTCACTAAGCCAGGTTCAACGTGTTAACTGCAACATCAAACTTTTACCATTTTTTTTTTTTGCTTTCTTGATACTGGCTTCAAAAGATGAAGCAAGAGAAAGCAAACAAAAAAAATAATATGGATCAATAAAGAAGAATTAACCCGACTTTCCATGCACATGAGCATGAAAAACTAGGAAAACTAATTAACTGAGAGATACACGGGAGAAGTTTGCATACCTCTTCATAGAATGTCATTGCAGTGAGACGGTAACCTGCTAAAAGCAAATATTCTTTGACAGCACAGTTGAGGTCTCCACGTTCATTGTCCGTCAAAGGGCCCAAATCAGATGAAGTGTCCTTGCGGTGTTGAGAGTCTGGTCCATGAATTGCAGAAGCATTTCTATTTGACCCTATAAAATGAATTTTGACACAAATAAATTCACAAAACAAGAGAACCATTGTGGTTATTTGATAACAAAATTTACACAGTAAAACCTATAATGCACTATTAAAACTGCCTTGGAGTTGCACAAAGTAATTGTTGATATATTCCAGCAAGGCACAACCATTGGTGATATGAGTTCCTTGGCATATTAACTTTAAGAGCTGAATGCAATATTAGTGTCTGTATCCAGCACAGACCCTGGGTCTTCATTGTTTGTATCGGCAAAAATAAGAAACAAAGAAAGACAAAAAAGAAAGAAAAGGGGAAAGAGAGAGTTTCTTTGCTACTTTACCAGATAAACTCACTACTGGTACACCAAATTATGTAGATCAAGGAACGCCTCAACAATTATACAAAAAAATGTGTTGCAAGAAAGCTCAGACATCTAAAAGCCCGCCACTAAAGCCTTACCGCTCAAATCATCCAGATTGGACTCAGTTTTCTTCTGCAATTCAGTCTTCAGTTTTAGCATGTCCTCTTGGGCTAAACGAAGTTCATATTCACTCATTGCCAATTTTTCTTCCAGTGATTCTTTTTCTTCTAGCAAACTCTGGGGGTCCGCAACTGGTTTCAGTGGATTAAAAAGAAAAAAGAAAAAGAAATTAGCATCAATAGTGTATAAATTAAAAATAATAGAAATTTTAACTAGCTATTACAAATGGTAATTGAGGCATGAACCCTACTTTCAACATTAAATAAAGAGTAGCAACAAATGGGACCACCCAGTCCGAGCATCAATTCACCAACCTAAGGCATAAAAAACTATGACATGAAATAAAATACTACAATAGAAGCACCAAGCACTGAGAAACCAATGATTCAAGACTGGAACACGAGCTATTTCAGATATTTATCAATCACATCACCAAATTGAAAAATGCAGCCTTGGTCCAATTCAGTTATAGGGAATAAATCCTGGAAATGGTATTGGAGAACGTAGAACCCTCAATACTGAGTGTGTCTGCAGCCTGCAGAACAAAGTATGAGTACAAAATGGCACCACCAAGTCCAAGCATCAATACACCAACCTAAGGTATAAAAGCTATGTCATGAAATACTAAAAAATGAGAAGTAAAAATGTTACAATAGAACTATAGAAGCACCAACCACCAATTTACAGGAAAATATATCCTAGGAATTGGCATCAGAGAACCCCCCATACCAAGAGTGTTTGCAGGTTGAAGAACAAAGATATAAGTATTTCATTGTTAACAACTCAATTCTTCATGAAATTTCCAAATGTAGGGAATAGGCTAGACCCACCTGCAGCATTTAGGTCTTATTATGCAAGATCTTCAGTAACACAACTCACTAATATCAGAATTAAGTTGCTAAGTAGCCTCAGCCAACAGCATTGACCTACTTCTTATCTAATTCTTTTTCCCAACAAAGCAAGTTGAGCGCAATGTTTATGTTGCAAATCAACTCTCTCTACATTAGCCACTATTTTCTGGATCAACCATTAGAAACTGATTCTTTCAGATATTTTCATTTGTTTCTTGGACTGCCTTCTATGTTTCTTCCTATTTGGTACAACATCTCCATAATTAATTGATACTGATTCATAAAG
>JAOTQH010000046.1:2489080-2500214 GCA_025631255.1 Cornus kousa
CTATATCTGTAGCTGTGCTGCACTCCTCTGGTTTTCTATCTGACACGGAGCGAATAAATCTAGGAAATCTGACTGAGATGCCACGGGATGGATGAACTAAGCCAATGGCAGCCTGGTGAACTGGTGATATTGTGAAGTCTGCACCCCTTATTACCCAGACAAGTTCGGGAGAGAACCACATATCAGGCACCTCAGCTGTTTGGTAATATGGTGGCTTCTTTGACAAGATCTTGTCCCCAGAGAATAATTCTTTCATCTGCAAAGTTAGATTTAAGAACTTAGTTATTCTGTTAATAAAATGATGTTCACAGGCATATGCATCAATGTTCAAACCTTCTGATTAATAAGCCAAGTCTTGAAATAGGGAAGCAAAAATCAAACTCAATCAACTTATGTCGCTTCCATAGTTTAAGAAATATTTTTTTAAAAAATGATTTCAATGTTTGTTTAATAGGTTTCATGAACCTGAACTAGAAAACCCAAACACTAAACCTGTATCTACATGTCCATCTCAGATTTGTCCTGAAATACTGCGGGAAGGCGCTTCCAGCACCCCTGTAGGGATATTTGATTCCAAGATTTTGATGATGTTATGCTTTCAAAATATTCAATAGGCTACCTCTCAGATTTAGTTACTATCACATGATGTACCTATCAAACTAAAAGCTAGTTGAGCTTAACAAAAGCAAACAATCATGTCACTGGGAAAAAAAGTGGGTATTTTTACCACTCCTTACAGCTTGCAAATAGTTAAGAGCTGTTTTACCTCTGTATAAAAAGAATCTGAAAACCCAGACATGACACGACAAACACTCTGAAATTCCTCTGTATCAGGGTTGTAGCATGCCATGAGGAAAGGACTGTACCTGAACCACGAAAAACATCACACATAACTGCTAACAGCAATGTTTCCAAACATATCCAGAATTCAAACAGAAAAAAGCTCATGAGAATTGCATTGTTAACATTTTGTCAAAGACATTTATAATGAAACTATTATTTTTTTTGGCATTTAAGTAATTCCGATTGAAAATCATTTTATTATTGAAGATTAGAGAATTGTTTTGATTTCACTATCATGTTTATGACCAGTCTCCAAACTGCATATTATGCCTTCAAATGACACGTTGAAGAAAATGAGGCAATCCAACTTTTGTTATGCTTTCAGGTACAATGTTTTCATTAAAACCGGTAATCCCCGAGAAGAAGCAAAGAGTTGGAGGAAAATTTTGTTTTACCATCCTGCTTTTCTCCCATTCCCATGCCAAGCACCGATAGGTACTAAATCAAGTGAATCATTTAGCCCTTCCACATAATCTCGCTTGACCTGCAAAGGAAACATCACTACTTATCACAGGTTTGAATTTGTTTTTTCGATTTTAATTTCTTTTAGTAATTGCAAAATGAATAATTTTCAATCAATACAAGAAACCTTTAATGCTTATGAAAATAAATAAATAAATAAATAAAAGAAACCATCAACCACGTATCAGAACGCTTTGATGGAGAATATCCAGCATCAACATCAAGAGATTTAACCATTATCCCTTCACACGAGGAACGCAATGCATCATCAAGAAAACAGTTCATCTTAGTCAATGTTGCTTCATTGCTCCCACCAGCATCATCTGCTTCCACCTAAAAAGCAGGACAGATTGATGACACGACTAACACAAGGATCCTCAAGTCAGTATATGTGCAGAGCACTTACTGTAATTTCCTTTGCATATTCAACATGACCCAACTTCCCATCACCGAACAAATCCTTCAAATCTGAGATTTTTGGGGAAAATGGAGGAAATTTATGTTCAGAAAAAAACAATACTTCCTGGTTCTGAAATCTATAATTCCCAGTACATTAAAATAATTTTTAATATTAGAGGGCATGAATATGCATACATTTCCGTCGTTGGCGGAGAGGAAAGCCCAACAGCCTGTATCAGAATTTATTGTGTTTGTGAACTTTTCCAGACTGTTTCTCAATTTATTGAGTGCTAATATCACATGAAAAAGGACGTGCATTTGAAAATTTTAACATAGAAAGACAAAGGGGATTTAAAAAACATAAAAAAAAAAGAAAGAAAGAAAGAAAAAAGGTAACACACAAGACACTTTATAGTTTGTACCTGAGCTAATAAGATCGCAATGGTAAAAACAGAATAAACAAATAAATAAATAAAGAAAAGGTGTGGTTATTAAACTAATTGCAAGCTGAGAAATTATGTACAACTTTTACCGAAAGCATCCCAGGCTCATTAAATATATAGTCAATCATGAGACTACACAATAATATTCAACCCCATTGCAGTCCAACTAAGAGCATAATTATGCAAAAAATGCAAATGCCCTATTTTAAGCTCACAACTAAAAAAAGGAAAAGATCATCTCCAAGTGTGGCCCTCTTAATTGAATATGCCAAAGGGTAGGCTGATAAGGCTGAGATCACACTAACCACTCTCCCTTTCTTTTCTTTTTTCCAGAAAACATATATAAATATTTTCTATACACACGTCTTTGATATCCCTGTCTTAACTATACTATTTTTCTAAATTAAAAATTAAGACATTTTCATGTTCACTTGCATCCTTCACATGTCTAAACTATGTCAGCACATGCCTAAAACAGAAATATCTCAAATTTCTGTGTGTCCCCGTCACAAGCATCTTGCCATATCCAACATGTATAACAAGGTTAAAGCTCCTTTAGACAAGTGTCCACGGTGCTCAGTCATAGATGCATGCACAGATGAAACAGAAGTTAAAGCAATTGCGACCTCCTAACAGAAGTTCCAGATGCGCAGTGAGAAAGATAACCACACAAACAAAAATGAAAGGAAATTCTAAATTGCAAACTATCTTGGTGGCTTATCTAGTGAGTTTGTCGTGGGCTAAAATTCCATTGCTTATGGAGCAAGTACATCTTAATGCTGGCAAAACTGTCTTTTGAAGTGTTTCAAGGATCTACTTCCCCGTGAATAATACTAGATAGTCATCAATAAAGCTTGAACTCAAAATTGTACACCATTTACAAGATGACAAACTGTACACCATATATATATAAAGAAAAGCTTCATGATACTTACTGCTCTCCATTAGCAAACATGATATCAAAGACAAAGATGCAAATGTCAACCTGCATGGGAAAAAATATCAGAAACTAATCCAGAAATTTAAACAACTAGAGAAAGACATAAAAAAAAATGCGGAAAAAAAGAAAAAAGAAAAAGAAAAAAAGAAAAGAAAGAAAAGAAAGAAAAGGTAATATAACTGGAAAGGAGTAACAGCCATCAGATGAGAACCAAATGAAGGCAATGATGATTAATGAAATTACATAAAATGGACACGCAGAGTAGACGAGTGAATGCACTCAAAATCAACCCAAATTCCAGATTGTCTTTCTCCAAATGCCACCACTTGTTTCATCTTTAACTAGCAATACTTAATCTATTAATTTCCACCACCTAATTATGGACAACTGTTCACTTTCTTCACTGTTTCTTTATAAATAAATCCATAACCATTAACCCATATTGCGTGGTAAGTCTCCTCTTACAATCACAACTGATTGTCATCCATTTCTGAAGGATGATATATTATTCCACCCACACCCAAAAGTAAAATGAACACGTATTATCCAAGCCATATCTAATGTCATTATTACCCTTCCCTCCTTCCCATACTAACTTGACTATCTAACTCCCCATCAGTAATATTAACTATTTTTGTCAAGGATTCCTTGATTTATTTCACTGCTGTTTGATAAACCAATCCAGGTCTTAAAATTGAATTTGTTGAGTACCATTACAATTAACTGCATTTGATAACGTAATTTGATTGTTCCTTACTAAAGATAAAAAAAAGTAGTAGTATCAACGTATTAAACCATACATCAATAAATACATATGCATACATAAATTGGATCCATAAATGATGATTTTTATAAAAAGCATGATCTCTACTAATGAATCAAACCAAGCTCTGATACCATTGTTGGGAAAATACAAGTTTCACTTAAAAGGAGACAACTTAACTAGAATAATCTTCACCAAATACTCTCAGTAAGAACATGTTTAAATTTTTATTGAGCTGGACGATAACAGGCATACAGTCAAGGATGATGCAAGTGCCATTGAAAATGCTCAAGAATAAGAGCTCCTACTTCAGCTAAGAAAACGACCTCCCACTTAGCACTTCTCAGCACACAAAAAGAACTAAACCTCCAGACACAGCTAAATCCATCATTTCCCTCATTATATAGCAATAAATCTACGAAATAGATTTCCATTTCCTGCTTATCGCAATGCTAGCACAGAATCATCTGCCACAACGCAATGATGAAAAACCAAAAAATAAGCCTTCGGAGCCCTTCTAGGGAGCCAAAATCAGTAATTGTAGCATATTCATGGAAGCTACAACTAGGTTACTATCTTGATCGGTGAATTTGTCCCCAATTGCAAATTGATTTGCCTAGGGAGCATCTGCCTTAATTTAGGTTAAATTCAACTCCTTGGAATAGTTTTCAAATGCATTGACCTAGCCTAACAACAGGACTAGAAAACAAATCAAACTTTAAAACATATAAAAATCCCTAAAGAATCTAAACTACTGATTTTTTTAGCCTAATAGCAATTTCTCATACAATTCGTTCATCAAGATCATTTGTGCTACTCAGTTACCATTCACTCAGGTTTTTCCCCATCTCCAAGTTAAATGCTAATCTAAAGTGTCTCCTAAATTTAAATTCTTAAAGAATCATAGGAAATAGGCTTTGAGAGACAGATAGGTATAGATATTCAAGCTCTCCTACATGTAAACATCTCAAATTCTTAGGCCACCAAATCATGTGAGCCGTTGGCTGGTAAATTTTGAGCTCCTTCTAAAAATGTTTCCTTCTTCAATACTATTGCAGACCATAAAGGAGCTTAATTATGGAAATTGTATGTGTCACTAGGATAGGTTTCATCTAATGCAAGTCATCATGAAAGAAATAAATATAATAGAACTTTTTCCAACTCTTTTGACACTTTTTTTTGTTGTTGTTGTTGTCGTCTTCTTCTACATCATCCATAAAAACTAGTTATAAAAGACCGGTTGCTTTTTCCACACCCTCCCTTCATCCCCAGAGTAAAATTACTTCCTCCTCAAACTATGTGAAACTTCAATTGATGTTCCTTAGGCATTCAGTAAACTGGATTCAGGAGGGATCCGTAAAAATCAATTAGAGAAGAGGCACCACTTAAGTGTAACTGGGTGCTCATTTAATCAATAGGTGAAGCATCCATAGGATAATAATCATTATGGAGGAAGCTCTAATGTCATTAAATGAGGTAAAAAGAGGGGAAGTCCTCAAAGGCTCTAAACTTTTAAAAGAGAAAATCACACTGTTATTTCATTCTGGAGCTTGGCACTGGTAACAAGTCATGAACAAAGAGTAACTCATACCTAAGACCTTGCAAGTTTTTCATAATTGAGATCAAACTCTATTAGTAACACTTTATCTAATATAAAGCCATATAAATAATATATCATATTGATTTGTATATTATATATATGTACTCGTGCATTCAACATACAATTTTTACTAATTATTTGTAAAATCCTAAACTAAATAATAAAAATCTAAGATATTATGTTCATAAAAATTGGACCAATAATTTAACCATTTTAGACATCAACTTCTTTTACTTATATTTTTGCAATGAAACACTCAACTATGTGAGAAAGAAAAACCATTGAAGTAGCATACCTTTATACTTTCCACTGAAATCAAAGAAACTTTGCTCCCTCTCTCTCGGGAAGATAATTCTTGGAAGGACATAAGTTTGCAGCCATTCTTTCTATCAACTGCAACTACCTGAAACAGGGAAATTCCTCTCTATGTTTTAGTGCACCATCAGCATACAAATGGATAGCATACCTATCAACTCAGACTAATGTTTTCACACCGCGCTGATCATAAAATCTGCAAATTCAAACAATCTCCAAGATTTTCAATGGCATTTCCTAGTAAGAGCAAGTACCTCTGCATCCAAAATGAAGGTTACTGAAGCAGGACTACATGATCCCTTAATTATATTCACCAAATCTGGAAATCTAGATGTTGTTTCATCCCCATTTCTTGAAAATACACGAACGGATCCATCAGGTAATCCGTGAATTTGGGCTCGCTGACCATCGTATCTGAAACCAAAGACATCCATGCACAAGCTAAGGATCCATGTGAAGTACTAATCATGTATAAGAGAGAGAATGCACCATCCACTTAATAGTATAATAGAAATGCTGCCCCTAATCCTTATTCATTAGCCCTGCCAAACCGAAATGCAGAGAGGTGTCAAGTGGGTAACATCCAATCTCTTTGCATGAAGTTGGCCGCCCTCAGACTTTAGCCAGCACTTTTCAAGCTTAACAGGCTGAGCTATTACGATTTCTGTTACATGGAATTAAGTAGGTGTGTCAGGTCTGGATATGTGCCTAATTGTCGGATTAATCAAATCCTAATGTCCAAGGACATTGGGACATGACTGAATACCATATTTTTTACCATACGATTTATTTTCTAGCTAAAAGTATGAGTTTTATTTATAGTACTCAACAATTGAGCAGATGTGTCGGGTCAGGTCAGGAGGTGTTGAATTTTGTGTCAAGGTTTAGAATGAACCGTAATCTGATCATTCTTAAGGCCATTTGGCGTTGCTGTTGAAACAGAAAAAGTGGTTTTATAGAACTGTCATAATACTGTCAGTAAAAAAGTATGTTAGATGTTTGGTGATGCATTATACAAAGTATTTTTCATAATTAAAGTACTTTTAAATTTGGTTGGTAACAACAGTTTTTGAAGCACTATGAGATAAAATTTGTCTTCATAAAAAACAAAAAGGAATAAAATTGTCTAAGAAATAACAGTTATCATACTATAGAACTTCTACTCATAAATACAATTTCAAAAATCTAATAAGTAACAATTATTAAATATAGAACTTCTACTCATAAACGTAATATCAAAAGTAAAAGTGTTATTTATTTATTTTTATTTTTGGTTTACCAAACATATCTAAAAGCAATTAACTTCTATAGTTTCTGAAAAATGGGTCATAATGGTGGTCAGATTGTCTTTATTTTTGGGTGTCAAGATGTTATTCAGTCATTAATGCAACCCTAAGCTTAGGAGTCGAAAACTAAGGGATGCTAGGTGAGATCCCTAGAAGATTCTTCTCCTCCTCCTCCTCCTTGATTATATTTGCTATTATCGCTTGCTGTCAATAATTTCCTGAAACTAATCTCATGAATATCCGGTAGCTAATCACCTTAAAAGCCAACCAAAATTAACCCATTTAGTTCAAAAAGCCTATAGCCATTCTTTTCTCTTTTAGAACCATAATCTACAAACTTCAAAATCTTTCTTTATCACCACACACCTAACCATAGGAACGTGATTTTAATTTTTCTAGTGCTGTCCTACATCACCAGTAATTCTAACATCTGGTAAATAGTAACTAATAATCTTCCTCTGAAAATTCTCTTTAGTCTTTGATTCCCCACCCCCAAAAAAAAAAAAAAAATTGAGTGTGCATAAAACAGAAGGATATATCACTTTTATATTCTGTGACAAGTCTTTCATTCTTAGGGAGAGAGAATATTGGACTTTCCCATGAAAGTATGAGGCTATAAGTACAACATATTAATTCAAACAATTCCTTCAGAATTCTTGAAAAATTCATTCTCGAAGGATGACTGGAGAAAAAAACTCACATTCCTATATGAATTGTGCACTTAATAAATGAAGTCCAAGAAAATACATGGGAAGCATAGGAAGAGCCAGCTAAAAATGTACAGCCGAAAATAAATCAATAAAAAGATAGAAAAACAATTAATGAAAAAGAGACTTACTTATATTCACATGTAAAAGCTTTATTGAGAAAGAGCTTCAGTACTTGAGGAATTCCATTAGTAATTCTACCACAGGAATCAAATAACATGACAATAAGCTATCCCCACCAATAATATTGAGGAAAGAAAATAATAACTATAAACAATGAAAATTAAGCAGCAGCCAATCATATGCATATTTACTTCGCTAGCATAGGTTTGATAGGTATGCCCGGAACCATTGACAGCGTTGTCGAAGAAAATTCAATCCCCTTTTCCATGAGAGAGGGAACAAGCAATTCCTGTTGCAAAAAGGTAAAATAGCATGTGGCATATTCAGTAATCAGTATCATTACAGCAAAACTACACCATAACTCATCAACCAACTTAGCCACAAGAGAGGGAGAGAAAACAAATGAAAAGAAAACAAACACAAACTAAATAGAATCATAATCTGTATTGTTTCCAAGATCACCACAAGCACATTATTTAAGGTCTCAATACAAAAAGAAACATGTCCTTTTCTCATCGTCAAAAGTGTATTGCCACAATAATGTCATCACTTGAATGTTAAAATAGTATGTGATGTTGGTCCATTTTGAGGCTTCCAGGGACTTGATCACCCAAAAGTTGTTTACCTAAACAAGGAAAATATAAGTCTACTCACTGAATGTTTCCTAGGCACAATTCTGCAGGAAACTCCTTAGAGAGGATTCAAATTCCATTTCATATGATCACAAGGCATTCATAAGGGCATGTGACTGTAGTAGAAGTTATTGAATATGTACTATAAAAAAAAAATGCTGGAGCCATCCTACAATTTTCCATATTTCGTATCAAGCTCTGGTATTTGGAGTTAAAGACAGAATGCCACTCCTAGCCATATATCTGTAAGATACTATGCAAGTTAAGCAAGAGACATAACAAATGAACAAATGTATGCAATGACATTCCAAAATTTATTTTCCCACAAGAAACTGTCATTCGACAATGTAGACATATAATTAATCATCAAAGAAGGAAATAATAAAAAGGATGGTGCAAGACCTCAATAGATATTGTTAGGCGCATTCCTTAATAGCTTAATGTCGCAAACATAGATGTGTTTTATCCCACATCCGGAGTGTACTGGCCTACTGGGTGATTTGGGGATAATAAATGAATGCAGGAAACTCCAAAAGTGACTGGTCCTTTTAGATGTAGAAATGACCCAATGTGACAGTGGTATCAGAGCCAACCTGAAGCACACAATGCTATAATGTCGGTTGGGGGCACTGTATCTCACTTTCCACTTGACGTGTCCCTCTTGCAAGGACACAGAGGTCTGGTTGGGGAAGCCTGATGCATAGACGTGTTCTGTCCCATTTAAGTGTATACTATGTGATCTTGGTATTAATAAATGGAACAGGGAACCACACAAATTACTAGTCTATTTGGGGTAACTTATAAAAAATAAAACAAAAAAAAACAAAAACAAAAGCAAAAGCAAAAGCAAATTAGGTGATCTTGGGGTTAATGTCACAAGGCCGATTCTACACCAAAAATTTTTAGTCACCCAAGATCTCCCAGTATACACCCGACGTGGGACAAAACACATCTAAGTGTCTGTGACATCCTCCCTTGACCAGACCCTTGCACCCTAAGGGGGGACCCACACCTCTGCGTGGGACTAGCACAATAGTTCCCCTGACCCACGTTCTAGTATCCCTAGGTTGGACAATGTCACAATTGTCCGGTTATACGTTGTTCTACCTCATAAGCTTAATGTCAAAATGGGCTGGTTCTACATTGAAGAAGTATCCTCGTATACAAACATTATCCTATTTTAAGCATGACAGAAAGAGCATTATTGTTAGATTTTTCATTGAAAAACTAGAACCAAACTGGACAGCAACTTAATATATTCTGGAAATAGAAGCTGTAAATTCCATACTTAAACTAGAGAACAGGAGTCAAATGCAAAAAACATCAGGGAACCTAACAAATCCAAACAGGCTGGATACGCAAAAATAGAGAACCACCTTTCTTTCCTCCCAGTAAAAAGTCACAATAATCATGGTTTTGTTTGTCATATATAGGCATCAACAACTAAACAAAATGTTTACTACCATTTTTCATCCTTCAACCAATAATTTTCAAGGATAAAACATATTTTATTTTCTTAAAAATCAAAGGTACATTCAATGCCGCCCACATACCTTCTGAAATATGAATCATAAATTCCCCCAAAGAATTAGAAAAAAAAAGGCAAAAGAATCTGGAATCAAGCTTACCAAATTGGGAAGTATGTTATATGCTTCAACGGCTGCTGCAGATAAGCACTAACAAAATAGAAAGACTGGATTAGCAAATAGATTTTGATCACAAGCAATAGACTCTGCAAAAAAGTATGGTCACACAAATACATGAAAAGGTTCATAAAAGTAAAAAAATAAACAATCACAGAGCAGTGTATTAAAGCCAAAGGATAGAGAGTTAAAGCCAAAAAAAAAGGAGGGTAATACTGTCTTACAATATTAGATTTTTAATGCTCCATAAAGATAAGGGCAGTGTATTAAATATAGCTGCTATGATTGGTTTTTCAACCAATCACAGCAGCGAGTGTCTAAGGTCAGTTGCACTAGCCTGCCCTTAGTACTCCTCTAGAAAAAAATTATACCAAAATGATTATATATGTAATGTCAATAAACAGAATTCAACGATTGAATTCTAGTTGGAAATTAACCCAATGTATCAACCAATCCAAAGACCCAAAAAAATATATATATAAAAAAATACAGATGCTGAAGCAGATAACATAAGGTGATTGGATTCACTCAAAAACCCAGATAAAACAAACCTGCAGCTGTTCCTTTGAATTTTCAGCTTCTCCTTTATGAAGGGAGGAATGCAAAACAACAGCTTGGGCTAATGCCGGCAGAACAGTTCTCATCATGGCTCCAATCCGCAAATTCCTAACCTATATATAAAAGAGATCTCTACAAATCATTAATTTTGAAGAATGAAGTAGAATTTGTATGATCAGAAGAGAACCAAATATTCAAAAATCATGTTTTGACCATTCCTCATTCATCAAATTGATCTGCAGAATGTTAAATCACTAGTCCTTATTTCTTCCTAAACATAAACAATCCTCTACCAAGAGTGTCCATCTCAAACTACTCCTCTCATTCTATGCATACATTTTTTTCTAATGACATAGAGAAGTCTATTTAATTACTGGTCCTCTTCTGGCCCCTTTGGCTTAGGAGTTGGCGTGTGTGGTC
>JAOTQH010000046.1:2500824-2517558 GCA_025631255.1 Cornus kousa
TCTAATGACATAGAGAAGTCTATTTAATTACTGGTCCTCTTCTGGCCCCTTTGGCTTAGGAGTTGGCGTGTGTGGTCAACCATTAGCCGGTCAGGAGTTCGAGGATTGGTAGGGAGGGAATGAGATCTTTTTTAATTAAAAAATTAATGGTTATTGGTTTCTTTTTCAACTACATCTATTAAGAAGTCTCCTTAAATTAAATAACTAATGGTTAATTTCAAATATACTTTTTTTCGAAAAGTGTTTCTATTTCTCATGCCTATTTTCCCTCCATTTATAGTCTCCTTCTTTTCCTATTACTTACAGTTCTCTTTCCTCTTATTTTCCAAGAACCCTAACAGTGTTTGCATCATGAACTAATAGAAACGGACCTGATACCATGCAAACGATCACAAGTCTAACTCATCAATTTTGGGTTTAAATTTATGTACAGTGGAAGTTCTTCTAACTCACCTCTACTTTTCCTCAAATATCCCCCACTCTTGATAAACCTCATATCACAAGTTCTGTAAGGAAGTCCCAAAATGGCACTAAATAGTGACGCTATATTTTATGCCGCAACTTTGTACCAACAATCAGAACAAGAGCCAACATGCATCTTTCCAAGTTTTTGTCTTAACAATCCATTTCCACGGCTGCACCAATAACAAATATAAAACCACTTACCGTTTTGTGAAGTTGTTCATTCAAGGTGAAAGGATTTTCAATGGATCTAAACTCTATAGTCTATACAAGACCATAGCAAGAACAAATGATTCAAGCAAGAACTTACCAACGTTCGGACGAGAAACTTCATCTCCTTTTCTCTACAAGAACGCATGAGATTCACAATTAGGCTTTTCTTTCGAACAGTACTTCCGCTACCTGTTTGCACACTGACGAAATAGTAATGAGAATGAATATATTAAGTTACATAACAGAATATCATACTTATAACACAATTGATGTTTTAAGTGATGACCTTATGACAAAAGCGATACTATACTAATGTTTAGGAAAGAAAATAACACAATTTATTTCACAACAAAATTTTCAAAAATGAGCTATTTTAAGAAGAAAGATTTGCAAGCAAAAATCAGATACTCAATATTCAATGATGAGCCAATCTCTAAACAATTCCCTAAGATGCATCAGAAAAGCTGTCTTTATTCAGCATTTCATGAAACACAAACTTACATCCTCAGAAACATGTTGTAATCTTCATCTCTTCATGTTAAGCGACTAATGTAGAAACTGGTCCAGAATTTATTTTTATTTTAATTTCTTTCCTTTTTCTTAGTATTTTCTTAAAAACAAAAGCTCCAGTAGAATTGCAACCTATGCACATGTGGATTGTGGAGTATACAGAAGCCATAAACTAGACCCCGCATACAAAACTCAAGTCTCTAAAAGATCAAGAGTGAGACGATACGGAAATAGTCCCAAATATCAAAAAATAGATCGTATCCTACATTGCTTTCTTTCATTTAATGCAAAGGAAGTTTAACATCCTCAAAAGCACTTGTTATGTTCCCGTCACACACTCCCATAAGACACAAAGGCACAGCCAGTGAACATGACGATATTTCTTCCCACTACAAACCCTAACCCTACAGCTTAAAAGATGGTTCACTACCTAGCCATGAGCCAAATATATATATATATAATCCCTCCGTCCCACAATACATGTCATGTATGGGGAATCCAACTTTTTATGATAGTGGAGTTTTAATAGTTTTTTATTGTATTGATAAGAGTGAATTTTCAAATATGCCCTTACTAAAAGACAAGATAGTGTTCCGTAATTAGTGCAATTGTTTAGTTAAAAGGATAGTTTGGGAATGTTATAAAAAGTGGTACATCCAAATTTAGAATGGGACATGTTTTTTGGGACATCCCAAAATGGAAAGATGGACAACTATTTTGGGACGGAGGGAGTATATATTAGCAAGAAAGCAAGCACCACAACTCATGGCCCACCTCAAAGTGAAGGTGAAGATGGTTAATATTCTTCTCAGCTTTCTTAAGATCGTCTCCATGGTCCTAGCTTGGAAGTTAGTATCAACCCTAAATTAGTTTCATCAACTAAACTATGTCATCTACTCATCTACAGACTACAAAGAACACATTTAACATGGACATCGTCTTGACTATCAAGTTCATACATATCCAATGTAAAAAAAAGAAAAAGAAGTATTCTACATCCTCAGTGTAAGCTAACTGTTATTGGAATTTCACATCATTGAGCATGAAAAGTGGAGAACAGACCATATAGTTGCAAGTGGGATACCAAAAGTACAACCACAATCATATAGATCTCCTCTATTTTTCGAGTTGAAACCTGGTAGGCAGAGAGAATCAGCCTGTAATGATCCTTTTCTGAATAGAGGACCAACAGGTAAGGCGAATTTATTATGACAACAAAGTACAAATCCAGAGAGAACTGTACTTCCAATTCTATAGTTTGGAAATAAATTTGTATAGTTTGAATTTGGTTTAGTCAAATGCTTTCATATTCTTATAGTCGCAAAATGAGTAGTACCGGCATTACAGAAAAGCAAACTGAACTCCAAGATGAACAGTAAAATAATGACTACAACATGTGTTCAAATATTATTTGCAGCGCTGAAACTAAAGGAGGTCACATCGTAAAGTTGAGTATCTTACAAGTAAAAAATTTAGTTACGTCCAAAGACCATTTCACCAACTCATGACAAAATGGTAAGTCAATCCACATAAGATAGCTTTAAGGAATTAATCGTTTACGGCTCTCTCCAAAATTTTGCAAAAACATTTTGAATGAAGAAACCATTAGATAACTCATTTTAAGTACAATAACCTTTGCATGTATGCCCAAGCATCCAGCAACAAAAACCTGGGAATAATATTCATCAGTGATCATGGGTTCATCAATTCATTGCCTATCATTTTTTCCTAGGACAAGTCATCTTAGAGATGGGACAAAATTTATAAGATAGTCATGACATAGATAAATCTATGAGGTTCAAACTTCTTCCAAATGCCAATAACGAAATTGTTAGAATTTATACCTTATTTTTCTGAGGACAGAAAATACACCTCGGATTGAGAGTGGTGATGGAGGAGCAAGTAATGATTGCGTTCGTTGGCATAGTTCAGCAACATCACCTTTAAGTAGCATAAGCTATTTAGTTTGATAAAGGAGCAAACATTTGTAGATAAAAAAAATTGTACACAGATTCGATACTGAAATAAAATCATTTATTCCTACCAAGATCACCTAAGCTGTTGTAGAGGTCCCTTATTTTAGATCTGTTAGTCCCGCAAGCCTCTTCCAATGCTGCTATGACAATACTTCCACCAATATTCAGCTCCTGAACCATTGTTAAAACACAATTACAGTGTGTTTTCAGGTGCATATGCAAATTGCACAGAAAAAATTAATTAATGGATGATCATCCATCACCCCACAACATAGGCCTAAGAGATAGTTCTGGCGAAAAAATCTTGTAGTCGGATTGAAGTGCGGTGGAGGTACAACTAACGATCATATGATGATACAATTTTCTAAGCCCCTCGCAGGGAGAAATTCCCTTTTGAAGAAAAATCATGTGAAATATAATAAATATATATATATATGTATATATATATATTTCAATTTTTCAGTCCATTTGAAAACGATGCATCTGCGTGTGTGTGCGTGTATATATATACATACTAGCTAAAAAAGAACGTGCATTTGCACGTTACTAACAAAATCTTTAATAAATAAATAAAGTGTATATTATTACCGTGGTTTCAGTGCCTGTTAGATGGAGTACCGTTTCTTGACATTGTTGAAAATTAAATAAAATTAACAATTGCTCACTTATGAACTTTGAAATTCAGATTTATCTTATTGCCATGTCAACACACTGTAGGCTGAGTATGAAAATTAAAAAATTAAAAAAAAAAAAAAAAAAATTGATTGATCTTCTTGCTTGTTGAGTTAAGAAAACATCGAGTCACTTATCAAAAAAAAAAAAAAAGAAAACATTTAGTTGTTGAATTATAAAATCTATAAAGAACTATTAGTACAAAGAGACAAAAAGACTTGAAAAGTCACAACTGTTTAAAAGGTCACCTGTAAGGCTGAGTAAGAGTTGAAGAATGTTGTGTTCGTTGAATGATAAAAACTGTTAAAACTAAAGTACAATGAGACGTGATGGTTAATTAATACGAATTAAGAAAAGACTTGAAAAGTGTTTAAAAGGACTCAATACTGTTCAAAAAGGACTCGCCAACGACTGTAATTTGTAACTGTTGGTTAAAAACTGAATTGCAATTGGTAGTCAATAACACAAAGAGATGCGATTGATTCACAGTTAATTAGGAAGAGATCCAAAAAGGTAAAAGTTGTATATTAAGAAACTATCAGCCTAATTTTAAAAAGATTAAAAATTGAAAAGGCGTATAAATTGCTATAAAAATCATTAAAAATCTTTCTAACAACCATACACATCAATTTTCAAATGAATATATCTATATATATATATATATGCATATATTTTTAAAAGATATTGAAAGTCATACAAGTTACTCGTTTTCTACTCAGAATCACGAGTTCTTTTCCAAACAAAGATTTCTCTGCTTCAATTATAGTTGCAAGTGCAACGAAACAACTAATGCATTTATACGAACCATAGACATGGGTAGTTCAACCAAAAGATGTATATAAAGAATGAAAATTCTATTCATATTTATATTCTCAGTAAGTAGTGAAGTTTGCCTAAGAGGACTAATGATGATAAATCAATTAAGCTGATATAGTTTGATTTCAACAGTAATTCTTAATTAAAATATGGATAATGATCACTGCACAGAAATAATACGTAAATAATCAAACGACTCCAACAAAAGAATTTATTTTGATTCTTGGAATAACTTCAACTAATTGTCGGTGGAACTCTTAATTTGTTCATCCATATTGTACACCCGTCGAATCTACAATTGGCAGTGTTTGTCAATTTTGCCAGAAGGAATGAAACATGACTTGGCTATGTTAACTCATGCACGATAATATATTATGGCAAGATAATGATAGAGTTGCAAAGAAATTCATTCATGTAAGATTACAGTGAACAAAAGTTATATGTAAAAGTAACTCTAGAATCTTTCAATAATTTGATATGGTAGTATACATAGAGATGAATCATAGATACCTGGACACACAAGAAGTTTTGGGGGGAGAGAAGAGTTATTTTTTTAATTTTTTTTTTTTTTTTTTTTCCTTAATTGGTACTCACACACACGCCTCTACCGAGGCTCAAACCCTTGACCTCCCTTTGGGAAGTAGGAGTCTGGTACCACTAGTTGTAGCCTTCAAAGATTTAATTTAAACAAGATGGTGGCCAATCGTTGTATGGGAAACTATTGCTGAATGGTATCCAACCAACGCGTCTTTACTATGATTAGTACTATAATTAGATTTTGATATTAAATAATGTAAAAATATTTTAAAAATGTATATTGTTTGAACTTAGAGACAACACTATATAAAAACTTATGTGTTCGCATGTTACATTTTTTTTGACAAGTAAAAACTTATGTGATCACATGTTACATATAGCACAATACGTATAATCATATGTGTAAAAATCTGAAACAAGTTACTCATTTCCTTGAATGAACACACTAAGTAATGAATTCAAAAAATGGTGAAATAAACCAAAAAAATAAAAAAATAAAAAGAAAGTAAAATACACTAAGAAAGAAGAAGAAGATTGGTTTAAAATCTGATCAAATATGTTCTAAAAATTCAAATTGAATATACCTTTAGAATATATATATATATATATATATTATATATAGGGCTTGGAGTTGCAATTTGATGCGCATGAACCAAATATAAATATGACTCTCCTCCGAAAGGGTTTGAAGTTCTAGTTGGAAGACAAAGGAGTACTTCTAACAATTTTTGCTTAGAGAAATTTGTGCCCAGAGAGCTAGAAGAGCAAGAGAGAGTATGAGAGGACTGATATAGGCAAAATCTGAATTTCAATAGTTGGGGAAAACAACACAACTGTTGGAGCATAATTCAGGAAGAAAAGTAACAACTGAAGCAAGAAAAGACAAATGCAAGTTAAGAAGGAAAGATAAAAGAAAAGGAAACATGCTCTGAAAATTCTTTAAAAATTAGGTAGACTGTCAAAAACCTTGTATAATACCTTTATACTACTATGCAAGGATTCAAGGAATGAAGTAACAGAAACAAACATCCCAGATATAGAAATCTACAAACCATATTTTCATGGTCAGGAGCAATCTTGTTCGTGCACAAGTACACCGCGGGTAGCACATCCTCAGGAGATAAGGCCAGCAAGCTGCGTGATAAGAAACACAGCAAGTAAATTCATACCCCAGAAACATAATGGCTGACACCATTTCCCTTTTATAGATGCAGATATTTCATTGCAGGTAAGTGCAGAAACACAAGATGCAGCTCTCTGCAACCAACCTTCTAAACATATTGCAAAGTATTGATGTAGCTTTTATCTTGCCTTTTTCATCCTCAACAAGGTCAAAAGTTCGTGCAAGATGTATATATGGAGCAGGCTCTCCATCCTTCCAGCATGCTGCATATAAATCACAATATCATGCTAGCTTTCTAGTTGGAGAATAAGATATTATGTTAAACAAATAAACTTCTAAATCAATGGGACCGACCATGCTCTATAGGAGAATATTGTCCAGGTGTTAATGATACAAGATTTGCAGCAACCTTTTTTGTTGCCAGCTCAGGCACTTTGATATTACCCGATTCCTCTAGTAGTTTATTCTCTTCACTAAGAGAGCAATCCTGAATACTGCATTGAACTTGGACCAATTTGCTACTTTTTAGCCTCTCTTTATTTTCATCGAGGTTAGGTTGAGGTTTACTATAATATATGTCCAATGCAATATTAATATCTCCCTTTGTCTCCTCTAGGATGGTAGCAGCATAGCTTCTTAATGATTCACTGCCATTTACAATCTGAATGAACTGGTCTACCTCTTCTTTGTATGACTTAGTAGAACCACTTGGTGACAGATTTTCATCATTATGGCATTGCTCAAACACAGTTTCATTCCCACTACCTTGAGAGACATTAGGAGCCAGTTTATTGAAGAACCTTGTTATTCTACATTGGTTTGGCCCACTAGATTCCAGACTTGAACTGGTTCTTGCTTTCTTGTTCGGCTTATTATCAAGATTTCTTCTCTTTTTGTTAGGGGAAATGCTGCTCTTAATTGAATGCCTCGTGTCAGGTGACTTGTAGGTTTGATTTAAAAAAACATTCACACTTCTGGGAGGGCTCTTCACAGAACATGGTTTAGAAAGTGGTGCAGAATCGTTAGATAAGCTTGTCTGGGATGTACAAGCAATACCCTGTTCATAAAATTCGGTTTCACGTTCATAAAAGTTGGAAACTGCTTCAACAATATTTCTACCCGAGCTATTAAGCAATTCTAACATCTGGTCTTGAGTGACCCATTTGGGTAAACAATCACGAAGTTCTTGCAAAATTTCTTCTATGTCATTATCACTCAATAGAACCAAATCTTTTGAAACAGGTTCTTCCTGAGGAAATGAAGAGTGTGTACCTCTTCCCTGATCAATACTATAACTACTTTTAAGCTCTGGTGAAGCGGTCTCAATCTCGTGGTCCACTGTCTGGTTTGGGACAGTGTCAAAATCCTCTTCAACATTTTCAAGCGTTTCCCGGGACCCAAAATGAAAACCCATCAAAAATTCTTGCTTTATGGCCATTTCATCAACCAACCCAGCAAAATGCTTCTGCATCGCATTCACATGTTTGCTGTCAAGTTTCTCAACATCCACACCTACCGTGGGAATAACACACTTTGGTTTCAAGAACTTCACATATTCTCTAAGCTCATCATAGTTCGAATGTTCACTATAGGGTACAAGATGTATCTCAAATGAATCCTTAGTCCTAACTGCAAACTTGTTGCGCTTTACTTCATATGTCCATCCAGTCGGAACAAAGCCCACAACCTTAGAGTATCCTCTCTCATCCATAATCTCCTTCATTTTTACAAAATTGGGTCGGAAGTAAGGCCAAGTCTCACCCAACACATTCCACCCAACAACATGAACATCACTTTCAGATTCTTCCTCAGTAAACACCCCATCTTCTCCAACCCCCAAAATGCGCAAAATGGTCATTTTTCTAGCATCTACATGTATCTTCCGCTTACATTTGCCCGCAATTTCAAGCAAAATTCTCTCTTTCCCAATAACATAAGTAGCAACAAGAAACAAAACAGACTTCAATGACAACTGCAATCCTCTCTATCACGCTAACTATATAACCAATAGACTCTTCTTGCGAAGGAAACACGAATTTCGGATTACAATATGTAGTATCCAAAAAAATAGCATCACTACCAAAAAATTCAGTCAAAGTAGGCTCTAATTTCATCGAATTACAGTATCTAAAATCACCAGTGTGCACATACCTCTCGCATTTTCCATCAATACCGGGAACTTTGAACAAAAATTGAACTGCACCCGGACAGTGATTTGCATCAACGAGTGTTACCTCACACCCATCAATCGAAACGGGCTCGGATAGAGACAATGGGACGACGAACAGCGATGAGACTTTGAGTACTTCGACAAGAAGGCGAGCGGTGACGTTGGAGCAAAAGATGATGCCTTTGGACCAATTTGGGGTGAGGCCGGTGTAGTGATCGGAGTGGAAGTGAGATAGAAAATAGGAGACGGAGTGGTCGCCGGCGTATCGGAAGCCGTCGACGACGAAACGTGTATTGGGGATGAGTTTGGATTTGGGGAAATGTTTGGGGAATGGAGAGAGAGGAGAGTGGTTGGAGAGGAGAGAGGCAGAGAGGGCTGGAGGGGTTGGTGGAGATTGGAGATAGAGAGATTTGTGAGAGTTGAGGAAGAGGGTCGATGAGTCTAGGGTTAGGGTTTCGGAGGCGGCCATGGCCAAGCAGTTACATGAAGAAACTTGGATATAAATAGAATAGACCAGAACGGTTAGTACGAAGAGGGTTAAATGGCGCCAAACAGTCGCTATAGCCTATAGGTGCACCTTGTAATATATGTGAGTGTAGTAGCTATGGGTAATTGTTAGTGATTTTAGTAATTTTTTTATATTTTTTAATTAAAAAGTACTAATATATATACTTATAACAAAAAGTTATATAACACGGGCACCAATAAGATAGACATGGATAATTGACACGGCAAATTTTTATAATTTTTACAGTAAAGAGTTGCTATGAATTGAATTAGAAAATAAAATTACGTTATTATTGTAATAATTTTAATATTATATATATAATTATTTTACTATTTTGACATGATAATATTTATATTATTTTCAAGATCAATGAGTGGACTTTGTATTAGAAATGTTCAGAAAATGTCGGCGAAATGTCTGAAAAGTATCAACGAAGTGTCTAAAATAATAAAATTAATTTTTATTTATGAACACATATATAAAATGTTGGACACGTATTTGAGGAGTGTGTGAAGAGTGTCGATATCCGACACAGGTACGACTCTTTCGTAAAAGTGTCCGTTTTTAGAAAGCCTATAAACGTTGATTTGTAATATATATACGAGGACACGAAAATATATATCATAAAAAATCTATAATTACTTTTTTATATAAGCGTAAAAAAATCTATGAATATTGATTTAAAATATATGAGTATGCATTTGGGGACTACGGTGGCAAAAATTGTCTGGATATAGAATTCCCAGGGCCGGCCCTGGCCCAAGTCGTTGGGCCTCAGATTTTAGAGGGCCCTCAAAATAGGGATGAAAAAAAAAACAAAAAAAATTTAAGTTAGGGCACGTTTTTCAGACGACACAATCTGCTTCGACACCGACGCAGCGTCCGCTATCGCCTCAGGCTCAGGTGACACAGTGACAAGGTATGTTCATCCTCTCTCTCTCCTTTTGCATGAATCGATCTTCTTCTTTTTTTTCCCTCTCCCTAAGTTCACTCCAATCTCACAACAGCAGCAATTATACCCCTTTTCCTCATAATTTTTTGCATTTTCACATTCAATCCTACGAAAATTAAGGATATCATCTAGTGGGTTGAGGACCTGAGGCAATAATTAACCTTTTCGATCTCTAAATTGTGCTCATACCTAAAAGTGCCAAATTAAGGGTTTTATTTTTTAAATTTTTAATTTTTAATTCTATTTTTATATGAAGGTACATACCACCATCATTGATGTTATTTGAAGTTGGCTCAGCTAGAATTTCAGTTAATAATACTGTCAAAGGCTCAAAGCACTTGCCATCAGAATGTACAAACACATGGAAATCAAGAGCAGGCTTTAACAAAACAAAAATTAATGGTTTTTTTTTTATTAATTTGCACAGGTCTTCTGTAGCAATGATCAATCAATCACTGCTATTGAAGTTGATTCCTCATCCTGAAATCAAGAAAGGGGTAATTGGCTCCCAAAAAAAACACACACAAAGCTCCAGTGAAAACTCCAGCCAGGAGATCATTCGACCAAACTGCTTGATTTTAGAGTTTTTTTATATTATATTTATTGTATGAACGGCAATGCTTAGTTATTATTGTTTCTGTTTGATTCACCATTCGTTTTATGTTAATTGTGATCTTCTTTCACATGCTAGCAGGACACTCTTTTTAGGATATCATGAGGTTATTTGCCCTGAACTTATAAACTTGAATCAAATTGAGTGTTTCGAAAATGGCATGGGCCGGATACGACCCGCGCATATGGCATCGGGTCAGCCAGCTGGACTCAGCCTATACAACAGCACCACCAACTGGGCCGAGCTCGGAAGATCCAGCAAGAAAAGCCCAACTCATTATAAGGAAGACCCAAGGCCGAAGGCGCATTGGCACTTATAATAGAATTCGTAGTTGCCTATAAATAGCCAAGGGAGTGAGATAGTAGGAGGGAGATGGTGAATGTACTGAAAAATTCTGTTAATAGGAGAGAGAAAATTTCTTACTTTTATAATTGGCGTCATCAGTGGGAAATGAAGAGGAACATTTATTCATGTTCGATCAATGTCATGTTAATTCAGGCAAATTCGTGAAAACGAAGTTTGATTATTGATAGTCGAATCCAGATCTTAAGAATAGCAGTTCGTTTTGAACGAGCTCTTGATTCCTGTTGATTTTGAGGTGTTCGCGTCGGAGTTACGCAGACGTGAATTGTTCTATCGCAACTAGCTCCGGTGAGATCGAAGCTAGGGCAACTCAAATTTAGTAAACGGTGACCGCAATTCAGTGGAGTTGAGCTCAGATTTAACGGAATTCGTATCGACGGTGTTCAGATCTGAGGACGTTTTTGATTTCTGTGGATTTTAAAGTGTTTGCGTCGGAGTTACGCAGCTGCGAATTGTTCGATCCAAGCTAGATCCAGTGAGTTTGGAGTTAGAGTAGCTCAGATCTAGCGAACGGTAGACTAAATTCGGTGAATTTAAGTTTGGATCTGACGCGATCCGATTGAGAATCTGTAATTCATGCCTCTACTTCGCTCTGGAATTATGATAGGAGGTGATAGCTCAAATCCCGTGGTAAATGATTAGCAAACGAAGCTTGATGAGTTGATGACCATGATCGAAACTCTTTAGAGAGAAAATGCAAAGTTGAGAGCTGGAATGTAACGTCAGGAAGTTCCGATTATGCCTCGCACGGTTCCGGTAGCTGAAGAAGTTATGCAATCTGGTGTAGCATGTGACGGTGAGCAGGAGGGCAATAATCTGACGGATCTCCGCCGTGAAGAAGTTAGGGCAGATGATTTGCCGCCGGTTGCTCGTCTTGTTGATGATCGCGAAGGATCGATTCACACAGATCCCCGGCGTGAACAGATCAGACGGAATAAGGCCATGACCTTTGATCCATATCCGGAAAGGATCAACCAAGAAGAAGCAGGCGGTTTTGGATGCCATAGAGTCACTCCACTTTGGCAAAAAGAGTTCGGGGAGGAAGGATCATTGGATCCTTCTTACCGGCCTTCCGTGGCGACGTTTGACTATCGAAGCTCAGAGGGGAAACCTATGGGATAGAGAGCTACTGCGGGGCTCCAGAGGGAAAATGAGGCCCTCCGCTCCGCAGCTAGGACAGTTGATTCACCATTCACTGATGAGATTCCGAATGCTCCGAATCCGAAGAAGTTTGCTATGCCAGTTTTCATCTTGTTTGACAGAACAACTGATCTGGTGGATCGTGTATATCATATTCAGCTAAAAATGGCCCTAAATACAGAGAATGATTCCTTAATGTGCAAGTGTTTTCCAATAAGCTTAGCCAGACCGGCGCTTAACTGGTTCAAAAACTTGCCGAGGGGTTCAATTAATAGTTTTTGAAGCCTTTGCGGTCGGTTCATAAGCCAATACTATGGGAATAGGCGCCCAGCAAAGGATGTATCTAGTTTATTCATAATGAGGCAGCATGATGATGAGCGCCTCCAAGCCTTTCTTACTAGATTTAATTTAACTAAAAGCATGGTGATCGAGTGCCATCCTTCTACAGCAGTTCAGGCATTTAAGTTGGCCATGATTCGAGGAACTCCGTTCCACACCAATCTGGTGGTGAACACACCACAGACCATGGATGAGCTAAATGAAAGAGTTAACGAATTTGTCTATTTGGAAGAAGAAGAGGCAGCTAATGCAAGAAAGACTTCAATTATCTCAATAGAAGAAAAGTCCAAGGCCAAGATTCGGCAAAAGCCAGCTCCATTGTAGCGGCAGAGCTCTTGGAAAGCAGAGAAGATGCCTAGAGAAGAAGAGCTGGCCACTCCTCTGAAAGTCAGTTTAGCAAGGTTATACCAGGAAAACAAAGATAAGTTCTGACCTCCTTTGCCAATCAGACAACCTTTTAAGCAGAGAGACCAATCTAAGCATTGTGCTTTCCATTCTGACTTTGGCCATAAGACAAATGAATGCAGAAACTTGAGGAGGCAGGTAGAGATGCTGATAGCCAGAAGGGAATTTGCAAATTATGTTTAAAAATTGGCAGTAGAGCAAAACCAACCAATGGAGCAAGTAAAGAGGAATCAGAAGCCGAGCTCCAATAACTCGCAACCAGTTCCAATAATTAATGTTATACATGGTAGGCCCGGATCCACTGAAGAGTCAGAAGAATTGCTCCAAACGCGCCTTCACCAGGCACAGATGAAGAGAAGGATAGGCAGCGTGAATACTATCCACCAGCAGAACGCATCAACACAGATAAAGTTTGATAGAATTGACCTGCTGCGTGTTCAGATTCCCCATGAGGATCCGTTAATTGTCAGTTTGATAGTGGCTGGATGCTTAGTACGAAGAGTTCTGATTGACCCTGGGAGTAGTGCCAATATTATGCCGAGGAATACGTTCGATCGGCTCGAGATAGAGCCTGAGAAGCTCAAGCCTACTGGAAATCCATTACTCGGGTTTGATGGAAAATGAGTGGAGCCCATAGGTATGGTAGAAGTAGCGGTACAGGCTACAGAAAGGGTGTTAATGGAGAGCTTTGTGGTTGTTGAGATCGATCCATCCTACAACCTTCTGATGGGCAAGGGGTGGATCCACAGAGTTCAAGGTGTTCCCTCCACTCTGTATCAAGTGATGAGATGCCTAGGTCCAGAAGGAAGCAAGGTAATTGATATTCATGGGGATCAAGTTGCAGCTAAAGAGTGTTACTCTATAACATTAAAGTATGCTGAAAAAGGGAAAACACCTATCCATTCGCCAAGCCTAAGATAGCAATTACAAGAACCTCCACCCAAACAAAATAGGGAGGAAGAGCCAGTGGACTTGACTGAAGAACCCCTCATTAAAGTGCAGATTGATTAGTCAAGGCCAGAGCGAACTACCAGAGTAGGAATAAGACTCACTGAGGAAGAAAAGCGAGAATTAGTTAATTTCTTATCTCACAATGCCGATGTATTTTCTTGGAGTCATTTAGATATGCCAGGAATAAGCCCTTCGGTATCTTGTCATTCCCTCAACATCAATCCCAATGCCAAACTTGTAAAGCAGAAGCAGCGAAGGTTTGCTCCAGAACGTAATCAGATCATAACAGAAGAAGTTAATAGGTTGCTCGGTGCGGGATTTAAAAGAGAAGTACACTACCCCGATTGGTTGTCAAATGTTGTTGTTGTGTAAAAGAAGAATGGGAAATGGCGAGTGTGCATTGATTTCACCAACTTAAATAAAGCCTATCCGAATGATAGCTTCTCGTTGCCCAAGATTGATTAAATGGTAGATGCTACTACTAGGTATGAGCGCTTGACTTTCTTAGATGCTTACTCAGGCTATAATCAGATCCCTATAGACCCCACTGATGAGGAAAAAACTTCTTTCGTCACCGAACGAGGGACCTATTACTACAAGGTCATGCCGTTCAGGTTGAAGAACGCCGGAGTAACTTATCAAAGGTTTATTAGTAAAATCTTTAAGCAACAAATAGGGAAGACAGTGGAGGCTTACATCGATGATATGGTTGTAAAAAGCAGAAGGAAGGGCAATCATCTGAAACACCTTCAAGAGGTATTTGGCGTGTTAAAAAGATATGGAATGAAGCTTAATCCAGCCAAATGTTCATTCGGCGTGACTTCTGGTCAATTCCTGGGACATGTGGTTAATCATAGAGGTATCAAAGCTTGCCGATCCCAAACGGAAGCTCTGACAAAGAATGCAGAACCGAAGACAGTTAAGGAAGTGCAGGCCCTCACAGGTCGGATAACTGCATTAAGCCGGTTCATCTCTAAGTTATCAGACCGTTGTAAACCATTCTTTGACACGATTCGGAGTCATGGAAGACAAGTCTGGGGGGATGAATAGCGACAAGCATTAACTCATCTGAAGGAGTATATGCAGAATCCACCAGTCATGTCTATCCTAGAACCACGAAAAAAGCTATTCTTGTACCTCAGGGTTTCCAGCATCGCAACGAGTGGAGTTCTGATTCGCTGTAAAGATAGAAAGCAACATCTAGTCTTCTATGTTAGCAAAACATTGACCGAGGCCGAGCAACGGTATTCCAGGGCTAAGCGAGTGATACTCTCACTGGTACATGCGAAAAGAAAGCTCAGCCATTATTTTGAATCCCATCCCATCGTTATTCTAACTACTTTTCCTATAAGAATTATCCTACACAAGCCAGACCTCTCAGGAGGATGACAAAGTGGGCCATAGAGTTAAGCTCGTTTGACATAACGTATGAACCCAGAACGGCAATAAAAGAGCAGGCAGTGGCTGATTTTTTACTGGAATGTGATTCAGAGGATGTGGAAGAAAACCTTCGCAGTTGTGTATGGAAACTTTTTATGGATGGATCCTTAAATCAGATGGGGGCAGGCATTAGGGTCAAACTTCAAACTTCAGAAGGCACGTCCCTAAGTCAAGCCCTCCGACTTGAATTCCGAGCCATGAATAATGAAGCAGAATATGAGGCACTATTGGCTGGACTTAAGCTAGCCAAGGAGCTTAAGGTCAGGAATTTGATTGTTTTCAGTAATTCACAGTTGATTGTTCGGCAAGTAAATGGGGAGTATGAAGCTAAGGATGAGGCGATGGAAGCGTACCATTCTGCTGTTATGCGAGAAGCGAAAGACTTTGATAGAATCAAATTCATCCAAGTACCGAGGGAACATAACGAAGACGCCTCAAGGTCTGGAGAAACATTGGCAAGAGTAATCCCAGTGGGTGTACTGAACCAGCCATCTATTTTTGAGGAACCCTCAGGCTCAAATCCTTAGCAAGTTAATGTCATTCCGTACGAGCCAAGTTGGATTGATCCAATTGTAACTTATATACGGGATGGTACTCTGTCTGAGCAAAAAGATGAGGCCAAGAGAATAAATTTGAATGCTGCAAAGTATGCCCTAGTGCGCAACCAGTTGTACAGGAGGTCTTTTTTCGGACCATACTTGAAGTGTGTGACCCCCACGGAGGCTCGGTAGATACTGCGAACCATTCATGAGGGTGTATGTGGAAATCATTCAGGAGGAAGGTCTTTGGCACACAAAGCAATGACGTAAGGGTACTTCTGGCCAAACATGTCAAGAGATACTGAAGAATTCTCCAGAAGGTATGATAAATGTCAAAGGTTCGGACCACTGATTCACCAACCACTAGAAGACTTGCACATAATGGCCAACCATGGCCTTTTGCGCAATGGGGGATGGATGTGGTTGGTCCTCTGCTAACTGCAAGAGTTCAGAACAAATATGTGCTACTAGCAACAGATTACTTTACCAAGTGGGTGGAGGCAGAGCCGTATCCGAGCGTGACTCAGACTCACGTGAGATGCTTCATCTGGAATAATATTATTTGCCATTTCGGTGTTCCGAGGGTAATTGTTATGGACAATGGGACTAACCTTGATAGCAAGTAGGTAAGAGAATTGCTAGAAGAATACAGAATTAACCAGAAATTGGCAACAGTAAGTCATCCTCAGGCCAATGGACAAGTAGAAATTACAAACAGAACGATCTTCACTTGCATCAAAAAGAAGCTGGAAGATCATAAAGGGAAGTGGTTGGATGAGCTACCAAACGTCCTATGGGCTTACAGAACGACCCCGAGAAGGCCAAATAGAGAAAGCCCATTCGTCATGGCATATGGAACCGAAGCAGTCATACCGGTCGAATATCTGGTCCCAACTGTCCGAAGCATAACATGGAATCAAGAGCAGAACGATCGAATGTTGAGGTTCAACCTTGATATGTGTGATACCCCTGGATCTCTGAATATGGGTTAGCCAGGCCCACGCC
>JAOTQH010000046.1:2555290-2569576 GCA_025631255.1 Cornus kousa
CCCCCCCCCCCCCCCCCCCCCCCCCCCCCCCCCCCCCCCCCCCCCCCCCCCCCCGTGGTCAACAAGTAGGGACTAGCTATGTACAAACCCTAAACGTGGATGAATTTGTGGTGTTCATGTTAGAATTGACTCATTTAAATAAACATGTTGTGTTCGTGATAGAAATGACCCTAATAGTATGAAATTTTAATTAATTGCGTCTTGTTGTGTAGTCTTGACCAGTTGACCCATTTATTAAACATGTTACATAAGTGATGTCCTCTTTCCTGTTTAATAATCGTGTTGTGTTCATGTCAAGGTTCCTTAACATGAATAATTTTCGTGTCAACCCATATAATAACCCATGTGACATGACACGAATACAACACAGTAACACGAATTGTCACGCCTAGGTGGTGACATGCATATAAAGAGATTTTGGCATGTTATGTGGTATGGATATGCCTCTCTAAATACCTTCTTTTTGAATTGCTTAGATATACCGAGGAGATGTGTTTTGGAAGCGTCGGTTCATTTAGGATTGAATTTGGAGTCCATGAATATTCTCTTTTATTTTATTTTATTTTGTGAGTTTGTTTAGATCCTCCATTTGGAGTCATAGGGGATACTTTGATGGGATTGTGCCAAGAACAACTACTTTACAGTAAAATCCTATTGTAGAGCATTTATGGTAGAGAGTGGACTGGCTTTCCTTGGAAAGACATATGGAAGGTTAGAGTGAACTCCAAGATGTTTGTTTTTTGTTTTGCTAGTTGCATCTCTTTGTTTCATATGGAGTCTTTGATGGGAAATAAAAACACGCACGAACATTTAGATATATCTGTTTTTAAGTAGAAGTGATTGAAATTGAATTCTTTACATGTGGATTTTACAAAAATTTCCAGTTTCCTTGCACTCTTTGTTGTGTATAGGCAAATTGAGTTATATGTAGAGAGAGCTTAGTTATCACTCCTGTATACTCAGTATACATGAGTTGTATCCCTTTTTGGCTTGTGATTGTAATAGTTGAAGAAAATGAATAGTATTTGATCAAGTAAATGATGTTCTGTTCAGCTTTTGACTTGAACTAGCTCCAAATAAGATGGAAACTTTACCAACAGATAAAAAAATTTCAAATAAATGATACAATAAACCTTGTGTTATATTTAAAAAGGAGACAGTAACAATTCAGATTTTCTAGTCTATGTATTTCATTGGAAATTTACTTGATTGTGGAATTTCCTAGATTTATGAGTAAAATTTGTAGCTTCAGCTTTATGGTTTTGTATTTGCCTTGTCATTTTTTTGTTCATAACCAATACTAGGTTGACATGCATTATTGACAGGCAAATATACCAGTTAATCATGAGAGAGGGAATGTAGTGCGTGGGGACGTTGCAGTGGTTGTTGAATTAGTCAAAGCACCTTGTAGAAACAGAGAGTATGGGTGTACAGAAACAGTGGATTACATAAAGAAAAATGAGCATGAAGAAACATGCATTTGTGCACCATGTGCATGCCCCCTTCAGGATTGCAACTTTGTTGGCTCATCTGAACAGTTGTCACTACACTTCGGCAGCAAACATTGGGATTCTGGCAGGCGTTTCCAATATAACTGCCCTTTGCTTGTCTCCTTAAGTGCGAATGAGTTATTCCTTGTTCTTCAAGCGGAGGATGATGGTATACTCTTTCTCCTCAACAAGGGGCTTGAAAATATTGGGCATACGGTCATGATAACTCGTATTGGACCAAGCTTGTCGAAGGAGCATTTCTTGTATGATATTGTTTCTGATAGGGGAATCAGCTCCCTTAGATTAAAATCGTGTACACAAAATTTTCCAGGACGGGTAGAAGGTTTTCCTCCAATGGATTTTCTTCTGATTCCATTTAGTTATTTAGGTTCATCTGGGCAGCTGAATTTGGAGGTTTGTATATGGAATTCAACTTAACTTGTAGCTGTTTGACCTTTTACTCTTCTAGTTTTTACAGGTGGTGTATAGCGAACTGAAACCATAGACCTCCTCTATCACTGTGTGCGCCCGCGCGAGCGGTGAAGATGCATCAAGACATCGTTTGAATCATAAAATTTAAGAAATTTTATTGCACATGTAACATGAGGTGAAGACCTTGCAAAGGGTTTACATTGCTACGACTGCTAAAACAGTTTTAAGTCCACTTATCTATTTAGTGGGTTTTTTTTTTTTTTTTTTTTTAGTTATTACGTGGGGAAAAAAAACTTAAAAACCAATTTAAGACATGGGAACCTGATTTTCAATAATGCTTTATTTGTTTGGAAACAGGAAAGATGGAAAATGCTTTCGTTTGCCGGAGGAAGCATCCTTCCTGGCCACTAATTTTTGGAGAGGAGAAAATCTTTAGCATTAATATAAAATATAACTATTTACCAAATTAATCTGTGAAAAAAAATCCTACCATCTTTCGAAAAAGAGAAAGGATAAATTCAAAATTATTTTAGTAATAACTAAAAAGGATTTTCAAAGAGGGATAAATTGGCAAAATGGGCTCAAAACCACCTCTTTCCATCCTTCCTACCAAACAAAGGAGTGGGTCTCCTACTCCCCCTTCCACTCAATCAAACAAAAGGAGCCCTTCCGCTCAATCAAACAAAAGGAGTGGGGAAGGTTTGCCTTCCCTTCCCTAGGATGTCTCATCTCTCCTTCCCCCTCTCCCTTCCATCCAAAATTCGAGTCATGTATTCAGCCACCTAACATCAGCAGCTCAGAATCAACTTCATGGTCATGCATTCAGCCACCTAATGTCCACAGCTGTGTAAAGCAGCACGATCAAGTTCAGAAATGTCTACGATTTCCATTTTTCACATCACTAATTCAGATACACCAACTTTTCTGTTACTTTACAGTGACTTAAATTAAGAGGATTTTGATAAAAATGAGAAAAGCTATCACATATTGTGTTAGATTTAATTTGTCCCTCTTGCCTGTTGGAGATGCAGAAAACAGAAGATCAAACCGCATTGTCTGACGTTTGCTACTTAATAAGGATCAATGGCTTCTGTCCATGTCTATGCAGCTAAATCTTCATTAACGTGAGTCATCCAACATCTCAACCACAGGAGCAAACTGCAGAATTTGAATGATAATTTGGAGAGAGAAAAAATGGAGAATAGAAAATTTAAATTATTAAAACTGGAAAGACTGAACAGTTCTTAACTATCCTTTCTTACAACAACCTCGTCGTCATCTTCACAGTATGTTCCATCTACCGCACTTTTCAGCTTGAAGTCCCATCCAAGAGTGTCCTCAAGCAGCTCTTTGAATTTCCTTGTCTGATAAAAATAGAAAGATTGACCTCAACATGAATAAGTGGCATTGAAAAACAAAAACAAGCAAACAAATAATAATAATAATGTACGGATTAAAAATAATAAAAAAAAAGAAAGAAAAGAATAAGTGGAAAAGGAGATCCCAAATGAAGGCATTGTTCTTTCTCAGGTCTACACTAGGACTTTATAACTAATGCAGGACAATTGCCGAGAAACACTTTTCCAAACCTACAATTAGTAAAAATAGATGTAAAACAGCATGGAAGAGGAATCTTGAAGGTGGTATATGGAAAGACTTTCTGGCCAAAGGCTACTGACATATGGAGTTTTAGTGTCTGTAAAGATTTAAGGGGAAAGGTTTTGGGGCTCTGGTAAGGCACGAAAAGGCAAGGTTCTGGAATTATCCTGGGTTGTGGAGAGCAACTAGGTTGTTTGTGTTCTTACAAGTGCTACGATTCGATTGTTGAAAAAACAAGAAGGTTGGGTATGTCTATCAGGATCTTTTAACATAAAGAAAGGCGTTATGACAAACCTGTTTCTGGGGAGGAGAAATTATAAGACCGGTAGTTTGTGATTTTCCTGCTAATATGTAATAATTGCCTTCACAATTTCAGAGAAACCTGATAGGAGCCATGTCTTGTCAGACACATCCAACACCAATACTTTATGTACGTACACTCGCACACTTCCATTCTTGGACATATTAATACTATTATAATTTCACACTCTTGTCGAGCACCAGCCAACAAGTGACAATAATATAATTGTAAAAGAAAAAAATATATATGAAGCATGGAGTGAGAGAAAGGTCTAGAATACAAACCCATGATAAAAGATCACCATCAACAACGGGGGCTTCTAGCACCAATGAAAAGAAATCCTGCAAACCTCACTGCGTTATCAAAAGATTCTAGTTTGATCCACAATTAGAAGTTGGCCGATAAAATCATAATATGATCTTTTCAAGCTAATAAAATTTCTGAACATCAGTCTCAAAACATCGCTTGCGAGAAGGTTTTAATTGAGTACTAAAATGTTTGGGATTAGAAAAACAGTTTCATGAAATTTACAAGATACCTAGCACTTCCACTGGCTGAAAGTGATTTCAGAATTCTGCTAGTTAGTGATGCAGCAATAGGCAGTTTGATTGCAGATAATTTTAGTACATACATAATGTTTTAATCACCTCAGCTGACTACCTTGCAGAGATGGCGTAAAAAGTTGTCAGCAGATAGCCAAGACTCATCTAACAATGTTAATGCCCACTTCTCTGCGCCACTAGTATCTGTGTGTTCTTTTTGAAATCCATACTTCAGCTGATGATAGATGACTTTAATAAACTGCAAGAAATCTATCAAATTCAGATATCAGCAGGGAAAGAAAAGGAAACAACCACAACAATTGCCAATATTTGGTTGCATAGATAACCAGAAAAGAAGATGAAAGAGTTGGATACAACCAGAAAAGAAACTCTTATGCAGAATGTAAGGCTATGGATAAATGCCAACGAAATTAGAACAGACCTCATTCTATATCATCACAAAATGGAAATTACAGAACAAACAAAACGTAAAAGAACAGAAAGCAAGGCAAGATAAGTTGCTCATGTGCAATGAAAAGCAACGCCAACACCAACAAAAAGCAACATGAATTGAGTTAAGGTGCGAAAAAATAAGATGAGATTTAAAAGAACGTGGATAGGGTGCTGGGAAAAAGAAAAACAGAAGCAAAACATATGAAGCCAATGATTAAACCAGATAGGTCCCAAACAGAAAAAAAACAGTAAGGGTAGATTTTTTACTTTGTCTAGCGATGGTATCAAATAATCCAATGATCCACTTTGGTGGACTTATTTATATTTCCATTTTTGACAGAAGAAGATAACAGGAATGAACCTTTCAATTTTGTCCTTTATGTATAGCATCTTCTTGAAATCTAAGATCCACGCATTTATATTTCCTTTTTTTTTTAAAAAATATATATATATGAAATCTAAGATGCATGCATTTAACCCCAAAGGTTTAGCCTACATACCATTAGATTAAAGTTTTGCAAAAATTACTACACCATTTGTCAGAGAAGATTAGTTGACAAAACAAACCATTTTACAGTTTTACCCTCTAAATTTCTTTATTTTCTTTTCAATGCCCTTTTGTTGGTCTCTGTAAATACACTCTCCCCACCACTGCCACCCCCACTCTCTCCCAACTGCTTGCCCCTCTCCCTCCACTACCACCAGGGCACCGCTCCCCACTCTCTCCACCACGATCACCTTCTCTATCACCACCACGAGTTGTGCCCAAGGTAAGAATTCCCAAAATCTAAAATATATGTATATTAAAAATTTCCAAAGCCACCACCACCATCTTTAGCACTTAGTCCTAACATATCATTATATACTACATGAATAGCCTCCTGCACCACCTCCTATCTCTCTCTCTGTGTCTAAATCAATTACCGCCAGATTTCATCACAATTATCATATCCCATCTCCTTTAAAAGCTTCCATGACGGATTTGCATCCCACATCCCCCACGGCCTCAGTTTTTTTATCCAAATCAACAAGATTTTTAAAACCAATTAGAATTATTAGACATAGAAGAAACATGTCCATGTGCAAATAGAAATTTTTTTAAAGTTTTTTAATGTTAAAATGTTAGATGGCAATTGAATAGCTCTGTGGATTGGGGCTTTGATATATATATAATACACACAAATGCACAGTAATATATTATATATGCATGTATTTTTATACAGAGTTGGGTGGCATTGTGAATGATGCTTGTGCCAGTAAGAGGTTTCCTGTGGTGAGTTGTTAGGTGGATGTATCGAAGGCACTTGGAAGTACATTAGTGAAAGGTCAAGTAGAGAGGGGGGAGAGGGGAGATTGTACATGAGGGCATCTTTGGAATTTAAGAATTATGTTTTAATGTGTCTGACGGTCAACTTAAAATAAGGGAGACCAGAGTTATTTCCAACAATTCTCAAGCAAGTTGTATATATAATTTTTTTCACAACTTTAATCTAATAGTATTTGAGCCAAACATGAGGGGAGGTGAAAGTAATTTACCCTTTTTTTTTTCTTTCTATGATGCATGCATTTAACCCCAAATAGTTGCAACTAGGCTCTGCTGTGTTGAATTTAAACACTTAAAAGATTCTGTGCAGTGGCATTCCAGATCACACAGTTAGAATTTTCAATCTAAAATATTATACAATCTAAAATATTACCTTGGTGAATAGCTGACTCCTTGTATGGAGGGGCTGCAAAAAATAAAAAAACAAATGTTTACACAAAAATTATAACTTAAATACAAGCCTAAACTGAATCAGCTTCAACCAATGTTATAGGAAAGTTCAAAATTTGTCACCACCAAGTCCTCCAACAGTTTAAGAAAGAGACACCATAAGTTTCAATTTGAAGTGCTAGGACTTTGTCATGATAAACATCATTAAGAGCGGGTACCATTGTAACAAAGAGGCATAAACATTTTTAAGTTTTTACAATGACAATAAAGAATTAGCTGGGAATTACCCAGTGGCATAGTTGGTAGAGCACCCAGCTCCCCGAGCGGGTGTGCCCATGTTTGAGTTCCCCCTCCCCCTAGTTTGCCAGGATTAAAATAATAATCATAAAAAAAAAAAAGAAAAAGAAAAAGAAAAAGAAATTGGCCGCCAAACAAAGTTTGGCTTCACATTAAAACCCAATTGTTTCCTCATCAAGGATTTTAATATATTTTTATTAAAGTAATAAAATTTAGCACAGGATAACTCCACTTCTTACTAGCTGCTTTTTGCAAAATTATATAATGGAACTCATAAAAATGATACTGAACTAATGATAAATGCAGTGTGATCTAACCAGATCATAGTACCAAACAAACATAACATATACGGCATGCTTCCAATCTGATGGAAAATTTGAAGGGGACTTCTTATATCAAGGTGAATCCCATCAGAGTTGTCTTGACTATCAATTATATATACACCATCCTTTAATGCTAGTTTCACAATGTTCAAAACAGAGAGAAATGCAAGAGATGAAGGATTTTGGTCAATAAATTAGATGTGTCTTTAAGATTATAATGACAAAATTGACTGTAGATCCAAAAGTGACTCATGAAGGAAATTCTACACATCCAAACCATTCTTTTCGGTATGCCGCTCCACTAGCATGGAGTGCCTTGACGAGGAAAGCTATAAATAAAAATAAAAAACAAGAATTCTTCGACATTTTATGGGCAGATTTTTGAATTCTATATTGAAATGTTCCTGCGGCTCATATGAGTATTCATGTTTATGTCACTATGTTTATAAACATTTTCTTGTACCTATTTAACAAAACATCCCTTTTTTTTTGCTCTTCTGGAACTGGACAGTAATAAGTGCTTTTTCTATGTTGTGGACAGTAGTTATTGTAGTGAATTAAATTCACATAAAAGGATTCCAAGTCAATGGAAAACTGGCAAACAAAATCAATACTTACAGATTCTGTACAACCCAATAAGAGGCTAACTAAAGATTTCCACTGTAAAAATGATTGAAGTGATTGTCCCATCTGTGAAATTATACATAGCAAAAATCAGAAAATATATTTATAATATATAAACTGAATCGAGAGAAAAAGAAATGGAAAGAGAACAGAAGAAAAGAATACATAGAGAGATGTCATATTGCTCTATTCATACCAAAAATGCAATAAACGCAAATTGCAGCTCCCCTAGAAGCAAGTTTTCGTCGCCTCCATAATCTTTCAACAGAATGCTCTCTAATAGTTGTGTCTGAAAAAGAAAAGTATAATATTTACCCAAATAAGCAAAAAGAAGAAAATGACCAAAGTTTGTTTAATTCAGTAATATTTCGAAAAGAAAACGTAACAATTGATACCTTGTCAAGATTTAAAGAAGTAAGTTCTTGCCCACGAATTTCCTTGTGCTTGATGACACGGGGAATTGATGTGTAGTAACAACTCCTTTTCTGAGACTTGTCAACCGACTTTGAGAATTTACTACTTCTCAACTGCTTGGCTAAAGCTTTCTCCATCGATGTTTTAGGAATGTTCTCATCATTAACAGATTCATGTGCAACAGAAATTTCTCCTCCAATGGGTTCTGTAAATTGAACAACCACTGAAACTAATAAAATCTGTGCAAAGTTGACTATCAAAAAAATATTAGGTCTAATAACACAATTTTTTTAAAAAAAAAAAAAAACCACCACGCCAGTAGATCATTAAAGACCAGAAATTTTTGGTAATGGAGAATCCATGAACCGTACATATCTTTAGTGGGTTCTTTAAAACGTATCAATCAGTGACCATTAACCTGTCTAATACCGGGAAAGATTTCACGAGTTTGTTATTTAAATCAAAATGTATCCAAATGTTAATACCAATTGATAAATGATTGAATAGGAGCACGCTCCTCTAAGAGTGGAACTATTTCTTTTTATTGAATGCCGTAAAAGTTTCACCAACAGTAGATGTTAAGAATATCCAGATAAAAAAAAGTAATCAATGAACTTGAAGCAGTTCCTTTTTGGTTGTCCAGAATTGCTGAAAAAGAACATGTTCTCATTGTAAAATGTACTTCGATCAATAATTATACTCAGACAAAACCTACTGTGTATCGAAGTAAACCATATCACCGTGAAACCTCGCAAAATTCCTCTATTGTTGTCAATTAAAATGGGGGTTTAGTGGTTTACAAATAATCATGTCTGACAAACACGTTGATACAAGTGTTCACAACATATTATGGCAATGAACTCTGACACGTCCCTTTTTTTCCTGTGTGAACCTCTATTACAGTTGCGAGTAATTTTCTCATTTGATAAGATTACATTTCTTCCTCTCACAATAGATTCAAGTAAAATCTTTTTCACAACTTAAAGAGTAGGTTCCCTGAAACAACAAAATGCCTTAAATTCCAACATAATATATTAACAGAAACTTCTTCACTAACTTCTATGTAAGTGAAGATATCTAAGTCGAAATTCACCTTGAACGAATTCCCCAAACCTAGATAATAGTTCCAATATTCATACAATTTTCGTCCTATTTCTAGTTCTCCTTGTTTCATTAAAGATTCTTATTTAAAGCGATAATTTTGATTATGAATGGATTAGATTCTTTTCTTCTTCTTTTTTTCCCATAAAATATGCGAGTAAGCAGCAGAAAACAAAAGTACAATCAATAAAGGGTGAACACAAGTTGTAGCTACTATTTGACGTCTGAGAAAAGGCCCAAGGCATTTTGCATTGAGTATGATATCCTGTACCCCCGAATAAATCAGCAGTGACAAGCCTGTTCCTCTAGCCCAAGGGCCTATAGGCCTCCGACCTTCAGGAAAGTCCACTTTTCCTTAGGGTTCAGTGTCCAAGCACAATACAATTTCTCTACACTCTACAACCATTTGATTCATTTCCACATAAAACTTCCCAATTAGTTTCCAAACAGCCTCTTTTAAAATACCTAGGTCAAATGTAGACCAACTAATCTAATTATTAACTGATCTAAATTTTTATTTCTCTAAGTCACTTGCAATTCCCTAAAGTGTGTGATCAAATCAGCTTTAAAAAATCATGTTGATGCAGACATCGGCTTAATCTTCAATCTTCAGTCAAATCATTCAATGAATGTGACACAACCGTATTGACCATATAAAACTTTTTTGTTATCCATTTGAATATACAACACTATTAAAGTGTCCTAACAACATTAGGTTGTACATAAAAGTGTTGTACAAGAACAGGTCTATGCAGTGTTGGCAGACTAATTAACTTGCAATGCCACCACAGATAGAGGAAAGAGAGTTCAAACTCCCAACATCGCGACACCAAACGTCCAAGTTGCATCGAGTACAAAAAGAAAAGCTCTAATATTTAAATGTCCACAAAAGTGAATTGAGTAATTGATATGATATGCGCATTAATACATTATTAAGGAAACACTATCTCTTTTGTATGCAAAATAAAGCTGTTTCCTTTAAATTGATATTATGTGTCAAGCACGTGTCAACTACCTCCTTATCCCTATTGAGTTTAATATTAGCCCCTTGTATCCATTAAAATAAACATATATACTCAAAAGTTAGTTATAAAATGCAGACCAAATTTGCAAAGTGGTCCCAAAAGAAATTTCGAAGTAGAACGAAAACAAATAAAATTAAATAGCCATTTGAAATAGCTAACAGTTTTACCAATGCGCTCAATGATGCTTTTTGTGATGTAGTTGGATAGCCGCTTCCAATCTCCATGTTGACTTAGTGTATAAGGCCCAAGTTGTCTGTCAAACTCCAAGCTTCTAACTGCTTGAGAATATCTCTCTTCCTTTAACAGAATATGAAATTTACTATTGTTAAATACATATCTATTCAAAGTTCAACGTTTAAGACCAAAAAACAAAATTTTGAGTGACCACAAGAATGCTATGAACTGCTCAGTTGATATTTCTTTCTTTTCTTCTTCTTCTTCCTTTTTTGTGGGGGGTAAAGGAGCTCCCTAGCCACTGATAAATTAGGTGAAACACAAACTTATACAGCATGAGGTTTAATTTATCATGGAAACTACCCAAGCTACTCTATTCACAGCCCAAAACTTTCAGAAATATATTACAAAAAAGAATAAAGGAAAAAAAACCACAAGCACCAGATTGGTAATCCTTTGTTAAAAGTTTCCAAAAGGGTAAATTAGGTAGCCTTTTCTTCCTGTTTAACACTTAAAAAAATTTCTAACCGAAAACTGCGGTATTTCTTTTAACTAATGGCACGTTAAAGGATTTTCTAGTTTGTTTAGTGAGTTCAGGTCGCACCACAGTCTCATCTTAGGCTTGAAGCTAAAAAGGTTATGACTTACTGTTGGTCCCACCAATGCAGTGTGCAAAGACAGCTTGACTCAATACAGCCTAAACTTTGGCATTAACTTGAATCTACCCATCCGAATCCCACGGATTCCTACATTAGCATCATTCCTTTTCCGGACTGACATGTGTAAGCATTCTAACTAAGCAATTAACATTCATCCTCAAAAAAGATAACAGACCTCTTCTTCTGCAAGTTTGACTAACCGCTCCTCTTGCTGATCCCATTTCCGAACAATCACCTGTTGCACCGCCATGATAAAGGAGACAGGTCAGTCCTGCATACACGATATCATAGACAAACAACACATTCTTAAAAAGCTACCAACATAATTAAAAGTGCAAAGAAGTGGCCTTAGGAAATTTATATATGCCAATGTGTAATTTGATATTTAATGGTCTTTATCTAATGTATTCACGGTTAACACAACAATATATCAACTGTATCATACAGGGTGGCTGGTGATTCTGTCGATACTGCTGAAATGACAATTTGCTGGCTTACACATAACGTCGGAACATGGATTTAAAATAATTATGCATCAACAAATGAACAAATGAATTATCTTCACAATGCTCAAATTTTAATTTTTCTTATGTTAATTCTAAATCAAAATACAAAAATAGCTTAAGACTTCTTTTTTAGTAATTAATAGCTTGAGACTTTAATTCCTCATAAGGAATAAAATCACCGTTAAATTTTTTAGCAATCTCCAAATCTTAAAATTCACAAACGACATCCACATCACAAGACAGCTGAAGTTCTTTGAATTATAGGGTTGATTCCAGAGTGCAACAAACAAATGAAATGTTCATGGATTGGTTCACTTAAAAAAAAAATACAATAAACAATAAATACATAAATAAAAGAGAAGAAGAAGGCACTAAATCATTTAAGTCCCTTGATCATATTAAGAGACTATCCAAACCATAAGAAATTGTGGTTGTACTGAAGTTCAAATCTCATCCTCCATCTTTGTTAATGCATCTTTGCTTTGGATAATTTGTGTCCTCATGCATTGGCATTGACGCAACCATAATAAAAGAAAATGTAAATTTAAAATCTTAAAAATCAAACAATTTCAAAACAAGATACATGTGACGCAACAATGTTGTAAACTCATAAGGATAATGAAGAAACAATATTTCTCTGAAACCTCCGAGGGGCTTGAATCAATAAAGAAGCCGGTAATTGGTGAGAACTCATTCCCATCCCTGCATGGGGAAAAAGAAATTTATATAACTAATCTGCAAACTAACATGATAAAGAGAAGGAAAAAAGAAGAAGAAGAAGCAAGCCATCATTAAAGGCATCTCCCATCATTAAGGTGAAAAAAAGGTGACAAGCAGAACATGAAACAAACTGAATTCAAAATGTGGTGTCCAACTATTGTTAACTTAATGATTCAAAACAGCACTTTATCATGCAAATTTCTTATAGTGAAGCATCACTACAATTATTATACTAATCTAAACATTACTAATATGCTGCATTCCTTGCAAAGTAGACGTAAGTCATATTTTTAGGTGTTTAATCCAAACTACACACAGTTATATTCAATGGCATATAAATATCAAAATGTCATATTCTCATGCGTTTAAGCATCAACAACCACATAAATCAAGTATTTAAACATTCCTTGCAAAGGAGACGTAAGTCAAACAAACTGCTAAATGTTGACTCCTTTTCTCAAGATTCCAAAGAGTTATTTAGAAAACCAAAATGTAACTCAAGGTTAGAATAGTTCAACACCCTATATCATAGGGATGACAACTGGAGATTATGGAAAGAGTTCAAAGTTCAAACATTCACTAGTGGCGCACTGCTGGCTAAACTTGTAAACCAAAAAGAGGTAAAACTTGATTAAACATTCTGTCAAAGCATTTAACACAAACATGAATTTAAATACAAGCAAACAAAAAGAACAAGAAAATATTTCCATACATAAATCGGCCGGAATAGAAAGGATAGATGGATGGATGGATGGATGGATGGATGGGTTGATAGGGAGATCAATTATGCCACAAAGAACATTATGAACCAACAAATTCACAAAAAATAAAAAACAAAACTTGATCAATGTGAAATTTTAGGAATGTTACCTATTCGATGAACTGTAGTAGACAAAATGAGGACCAGGAGGTATCATCTTGATACCCATAAAAGAAGGTCCCACAGAGAACATCTGCGAATGTAACAAGGAGGAAATTCAACAATAAGAACTTATTTATAACATCCTTTTAAGTACCAAAACAAATATCAGTACGACAAGAAAGAAACCAATATAAGCAAACGAAATATCATGTTGCAAGAAGGCAACTCTGACACCAAAGCTTCATGAGAAATATCTTCAACTAACAGAGAGTCTTGAACCAAACCATATTATATATATATATATATATATATATTATAAATCTGAATGGAATAGTTTAAGATATGCATTTGAGGAAAAAGGTCATCTGGTCAGTTCAATGCGGAATGTTAGCCAGCCAAGAAGCAACTTAGTGGGACAAAAAGAAAAAGAAAATAACTAGCTTAAGATGTTCAAATGGTGACTCTGGTGACATAGGAGAAGAAAACAAGAGCAAATGCATTTTTAAGAACATGGGAATATCAGTAGCACCAACAGAGGACAATAAGATAAATTTAGTCATTTCAGATTCGGCCTAAAACAACATGTATAATTTCAATGATGCCAAATATGCGCAGATATATTTTCCTTAATGACACTCACTCAACCACACAAGCATGGGAAGGGCAACACTTCTCATCTCATCCTTCATGTAGCATATTGTGGGCAATAATTGTTTATCTTACTGAAACGACATTAAAATTTTTTAAAATAAAATAAACAATGGCATAAAATAAACAATGGCTGAATAGTAAGTAAAAAGAAAACTGGAAATGACATGTAGAATATAAAGTTTTCTTTACTCCCAGTCAACCAAGGTAATTTCTGTTGTATAATCTTTCCTCTATTACACCAAATTCACAAGCCAATGGAGCCTATTAGGGAAGATACGGGTATTCAAAAATTATTCATCACCACATGTATTTCTTAGAGAAAAATCCATAATGCTGGGAAATAATTTGAGAAAACAGGCCTAATAACGTGTCTTCATTGCCTTTGATTAAAATAAATTC
>JAOTQH010000046.1:2577093-2590429 GCA_025631255.1 Cornus kousa
TGGACACGCCAAGTCAGAAATGGCCAGTTGTGTCCATTTTGCCGAGGTGGCGCCACCTAGACAGTTGTCGTGGCGCGTTATCAACACTAATAAATCCTAATTCGACAAACGGAAATTAGCCCAAATGGTATGATGTCTTCTCCCCAAGGGGAAGTTTAAGTGTTTGAAATATATTATGGGTGTGTGAGCATGCGTTTGCTTGAACTTTCGGGAAAAATAAAATTAAAACTTAATTCAAGGAGGTAGCTGGTTTAAACTTCAAAAGTATGTGAAGTTTCAAACATGGGGCATAATGAGAAAGGAAAGCACACCTATATGGGTTTTGAAAAATGACGTGAAATTTGTTTCACAACATTTTTTAACTTGGTGATGAGCGCACTAATTTGATCTTATAGTAACTCAAGGATTATAACCCTGATTGAGTTGGGGGGGAAAAGGAGGAGTTTGTGCCGCATTGGGTGATCTTATGCAATCACTTAATTATGAATCAAATGGGCTTATATTACCTTTTGTCAGAATTAATATTTTTGACAATTCTTATCATGAAAGTGGTATGTTGTTTTGTGTCAAGCAATGAATACCTTTTGTGTTTTTGCATGGTGTTGTGGTGCATTTTTAATGTAGATATTGAACCTGAAACATTGGTGGCTTTCAGTTTTTACTGCATGTGTCCCAATCTCATCATTGTCGATGCGACATGCCTTTCTTGGTTACACTATCAAATGAAATTCCCTGGGTGCTTGAGCAGTGAGCACTTGGAAGATGTATTTTCTAGGACAATGGCATGCGCGGGTGGCATTGTCAATTTCCCTGTTTAGGCATTGAGACTGCTACAGTTCTTTTTTTGTGTGTATATTCTGTGCAGATATTCTAAATCAATGTTATCTTATTAAATGTGATCATGTATTTATGAAACTAAAAGGGTGAATATCTCCTCACCTCGTCATATTTTGGTGAGTTGTCTGGTTGGTTCATGACTATTGGAGAGTTTGTGCAATTCCCTTTTTTTTTTTTTTGGCTGGACACTTCTTTGTTGCCATCTTGCAGATTATGAATGTGATTGAATGGTAAATTTAGGTGAATATGATTGGCGCCATCCTCAATTATCCAGGTTGTATGGTTATGAAATGCATCCAAATCTGGCTACTTTGTATCCTGGAGTAACTTCCTCTGCTGTTTGGACTTCTTAGGAAGTGAGAGAAAAATATAGTAGGAGAATTATGAACTTATGTACAATTTGGGCTCCTCAATGAAGGTATATGCATGGTCGGTCAGTGGTTGGGATGAGGACTGCTGCCATTATATCTCTGTCTTTAATCCTGTTGTATTGAGCACATGTTTAGAATTATACTTGTAGTGCTACTATTACATAAGCATAACTGGAAGTAGAATGTCTTTCGAAGACTAAATTATTGTTTCTTCATTTATTCATCTATTTGCAAATTTTTACTTTAGAATTATATGATTTGGAATCGGAGCAAATGATTATAGGTTCAAATGATCCTTGATATGCATGAGTGACTTTCAGAAAGAGGAACGGAGAACAATTAACAATATCATGTAATTAGGAGTGTCTACATCTTTTTCCTTTTTGATTGATCTTGTTATAAGAAGTGACAGTACAGGTCTTCTGACCTGCTTTTGATAACAGTTTTCACGTGCTTGCAGTCATACATTATAAAAGAAATTTTATGTGGGTTAGGATAAAAAAAATCACCTTTATTATCTTCATTTCGTTTTTTAAGTGCCTCTGTTATTGTTGCAATTACAGTTTAATGGGTCTTTATGGACTGAGTTGTATATATCATTGATACCCTCTCATACTTGAGTTAAATTGTCATAGTTGACATTCAATTCCTTTCTGTAGCATCAAAATTTTGGTTGTTTTTAATTAATTTAGTTATCATTCTTGTGTTTTTTAAAATTAAATATTTCTAAAGGATGGGTTCAACGAGATTTCCACTTCCAAATGGAAACTCGTTAAATAATGTGCTAACATGTGCTGTTCATGCAGTTTTTTATTTTATTTTTTAAGGCCTTCTGCAGATTATAATTTACTTTCTTTGGTTGGCATCATCTCCGATATCCTTTTCTTTAGGGGTATGTTGGTAACAAATCAGCTGTCTTCCCTCTTCAACTACTGGGCTATGATGTGGACCCAATCAATTCGGTGCAGTTTTCAAACCATACAGGCAAGCTGCTTATATCACTTCATTCAAACATTCTGAGGCCAAACATATGGTGCAAGGTCATCTGTGAAATTTTAATATGTTCAGGCATGAAATCCTGCTCAAACTTAATGTTAGATCATGGTTTAATCAACTTGGGGATATTGCAGGTTACCCAACTTTTAAGGGTCAAGTTTTAAATGGACAACAACTAAAGGAGTTAATAGAAGGCCTCGAAGCCAATGATTTATTATACTACACCCATTTGTTGACAGGTATGTTAGATTGAATTGCTGCATTAAAAGGCTGTGGTCTTTAAAATATTGGTTTTGTCTTACCTTACTGACCAGTAGCTACATCGGTTTATGGATGTGTTACAATAGGCATATAGAAATGGCACTTTGAAAGAGCTCTTGGTTATTTTCTAAAATAGCATTGTTAGAGTGAACACACACGCACACACACGCACACACACACTCATGCTTCTTACACCATTGTATCTATCCCTTTCCCCCATTCAGTTATTGGTCCATTAAATGGATTGTGTTTTCTTGATTTAATAGTCACACCTAGACATGTGGCCAATCCCATTGATATGGGATTGAGGCAAGGATGATGACGACAACAACCTAAAGGTATTGACATGCAATATATATTGGACTTGTAATTTTAGTAGAGATTTTATGGTTTCAGATTCAAATGCTTAATACCTTTTTCCTGATTAATTTATTTAGATTTTAAATTTGGAATTTGTAAAAGTATTAATGAGAGTTATCATACAATGAAGGGTGTTATAACTAAAATGTAGGTTCTTCAACTTTTTCTTGAAATGGTTTAGGATATTGCTTGGTTTACCAAAATAGTTCAGTTATAAAACTGGTGTTTTCCCAAACATTTTATACCTTTAAATTGATATCATTTGTGTTTGAAAAGGAAAAAAAAAAAGCATTTTGAATTGCTAAAACACTGCTCAGTACCTCAGTGGACGTCAGCTGCCCTTGTTGCCTTGGCTTTAAATTGACTGATGTCTTTCTTCAAGATTCAGAGGCTTCTGAACTTGGATTTGATGTGCGGGGTAAACCTTACATGGAATGAATGCAAGACATTTTATTGTTTACAGGCCTTAGATCATTCTTCCAAGCTGCATCTATATACATATAAATATTAATTTTCTCCATCAGTTTGAAATGAACCAAGTCTATTTGTCTTTAGAATCTCAATTATTTGCAGTTTTGCCAATTTAGAAACTTTGTTGAACTGCATGTTTGATGTTTTTGTTTAATACATTTCTTTACTTTAATTTGGCATTTTCTCCGCATGTCTACATCTAATGTGGCATTAAGTCTGATTGGTTTATTTGTAGGTTATATTGGTTCCGTTTCCTTTTTGAACACTGTATTAGAAGTCATCAATAAGCTTCGGTCTGTGAATCCCGAACTTACATATGGTGAGTAGATGCTGAATACTGCAAAAGTCTATGCTCTTCATAACTAAAAGTTGTTTGTAATGCCCTCTTTTTTCTTCTTTTGTTAAATCTCCAGCAAGCCTTTTATACCTCTCATGAATAGTTATTATATGATGCAAGGATGGACCTTGGTTTTGTTGCTGAGTCAAGGCCTTAGTAATTTACAATCTAACATATTAATCAACTTTAAAAAAAAAATAGTACACTTACATGGAATTTTTATTATTTTAAGGGAGCTTGAATTTATACGATTTCCCATTTATTCTTGAATGCCCAAAATGTGATTGTTGTTGCCAACAACTCGAAATTCTTTTTGTACCAATAAACACGATCAAAAGTGAAATTGCAAACTAAAAGCAGTTCTAGCCATTTCAACAGCAATGCTATACATGCTAGGAATAAATTGTGTTGTTTTAATTCTAACAAAAAATTTACTCTTGTATTTCTCCAAATCATTATTGACATTCTCCCTAATGTGCTTATTAATTACATGATATAGTGGTACTGTCTGGTCTGCTAATTCCATGTTGTGTCCTGTCCTGTACTGCCAATGATGAATAACGTTGATTTATATTTGGAGGTCTCAAATTGATTGCTTAATTGAAATTTATTGTCACATTGGGTTGGACTAATGGCCACCGAGAACTATATAAAAATGCTAGCCCAGTGCACGAGGCTCCAGCCATTGCTGGTTCTGGGGAAGATTTATGCAGCTTTACCTCTGTATGCGGAGAGACTGTTTCCCATTTCGAACCCGTGACCTCCAAGTTACAATGGAGCATTGTTGCGCCAAGGCTCACCCTCGACCACTTTGAACTATGTGTTGCCAAAATTACATAAAAGCCCAAATCAAAGAAAATGATATGTGTAGGATATACTTGGTGAAAATACAAACACATTAAATTGTTAAATGATCGATTCCTATTAGGTGCAAAAAATTCCTTGAAGGGGGGTGGTTTGGTTAGTATCAACTAGGAAAAAAAAAAAAATTTCTTGCCATATATTTGATTCTCAAGACAGTGCCTCTAATGGTGAAATCTATTCCATTGTCTGGTTTTCTACCTAGTTCAGATATATAGGCTGCTGTGACTTCTTAAACATATGCTTTTTATTTTATTTTATTTCATTATAATAGGACTTTCTTGTCTTAGTTTGTGATCCAGTGCTGGGTGATGAAGGAAAGCTTTATGTCCCTCCAGAATTAGTATCAGTTTATCGCGAGAAGGTAACTTTTAATTTTCCTACTTTAAGTTAGCCTTGTGAATATCATAAAGACCATTAAACTATGCTAGTCTTATCAATTCATTGAGGCATTGTGCTAAATGAGTAAACTGCACATACACTAAGCCTTTGGTTTTTATTTAGACAAGTTGGCCACCCTAACTCAAACCGTGCTTTCATACTGGACATCCCATCTTTTACTGCTGTACCAGTACCGAGCAATGATTTCTAGCAAAGGAATTGTTTCCGTTTTCGGGCATTAGAAAGACTTACAGATTGTAACTCTCCAAATTTTTGTTTATTTGGTCATAGATAAAAAATTCATTGGACGTGCACAATGTGATATGAACTTCAATGTATTTGGATTTAGTAATTGTTTGATTCAGATAAAAATTTATGCTTACTGATTATTTATACTGCTCTTTTGGAATTTGAGGTGGGTAAACTCTCTACTTCTGAAAATAAAAGTCATTACACACTGCTGGTCCTGTACACAAGTTGTACTGGGGAGGGTCAGAATAGAGAACAACCTAGTATTTGCTATTATTCTGCACAAAGTGGTTGCTAGCAGACATGAATCCACATCCACTTGCTTGTCAGCCCGAGATTTTACTTTGCACCAAGTGATAGCCTGTCAACCTGTGTCATTAATATTGAATTAAAATTTAATTGCATCTTCCTGAATAGTTGCCTTTTGTTTAATTATTCTTCATATAAATGTCAGCAATTCATTTTGAATTTGATGTTATGGTCATTAACTTTTGTAACCCCTCTTTTTTGTTTAGGTTATCCCTGTTGCTTCAATGTTGACTCCTAACCAGTTTGAAGCAGAACAGTTAACCGGGTTCAGGTAATCACTTCATCCTACTTTTAAGAAAGATCAAGATGGTGAAGCTTATCATATTCTGGTAAACTTTATATTTTCTTGTTTGCTTAATTTGTAATCAAAGCAGGACTATGACAAAATTAATGGGTTAACAAACAATAAATCTTGTATACATACAAATAAGAAACTTGTTGAATCCTCAAAATTTACTTTCCAAAAAAAAAAAAAAAAATTAGTTCAAAAGTTTTTGCTGTGTTGTAATTAATGATCTCATTAGTCTACATTGTATCACGTGAGCATATCCTCTGTGAACGTATCAACTGATACTTCTTGTAGAAATTAATGTAACGTAGTTCTCATATGTGTTCATTCTCCTACAGCCGAGTGCCTGCCTGTAATTGAGTTATTTATGCTATGGCCCTGTGGGGTGTACAATCGCCAAAAAATTCAGATTTTGTCTTGTGATGCTTGATAAAAATAAGTTGCATCTAATTGCTATATATTGTGTTTTTTTCATTGCACCAAATATTTGTGCCTTAAGTAGGTTTACTTGTTACAGGATTGGGTCTGAACAAGATGGCCGTGAAGCTTGCAACATTCTTCACAGTGCTGGACCATCAAAGGTTTTTGTTAAATACTTGTATCTGAGGCCCAACAAGAAAGTTGCCCTTTGAATACTTCATTCTTCTTTGAACATGCAAGTTTTTTTATTTAGACCTCATTTCCGTCTTTAAGTTATATTTAAGATAGTCTAACATATTGCTTCTATTTTCATCATTTCTTTTATTTTCTCTTCTTGTCTCTTTTGGTGAAAATGTAATGTTTCTTTCATTATCCTATGTAATAATGTGCCAGAACACTTGTGTTAGAATCACAAATATTATTGCACCTTAGTATTTGGAGCAAACTGATCAATCTAGTTGATTGAAGCCTAAAATATCAACTCATACTCGGTGTATTTTCTCTTAGATTCTGTTAGTTTTTTCATTGAAGAAAGCTACAATACAGCATCTTGGTTAAGTAGATTCCCTTTTCCTTAATGGATTGTCATAATCCACCAAAAAATGAATTTCCATGTCCGGTTGCATCAATATTGTTGGACACTATATTCTTGGTCTAATTGGAAGCATTATTGATACCGTGAACCATACACACACCCACACAGGTCTAACTGAAAGCATTAGACTTTTAGCGTTATGGCTTGTCCTAGTGCTTTAGTAGCATGTAAAGCCCTTTTTTTTTTTTCTTTTTTTTTTTCCTGATAAGTAGCAGCATGTATAGCTTCTATAAAAGAGAGTAACCACCTAAACTATGGAGCTGTCTAATTATTGATTAGGTGAGGTCATGCTGTAATAGCTTCCACATTTTGGAAGTTTTGTTCTAATTCACTTGACGTAACCTTATACCCCAAAATGCCACATGTTCTCAAGGGAGTCGTCCTGAAAAATCTTTTGATTAGTTGGAAGATGATTTGCTGACCTAAAATGGAACGTGTGTAATTTGGTATTTTGGTCCTTAGGAACAAAACCCTATGAAATTGTTCTAGAGATTTCTCTTTGCCATTCGGTGATTTTTGTCAACTGGACTCATCCCTTTATCCATGAGTATCCATGTCGGTTCGGCACAACATAGACGTGGATTTGGGACGTAGGTATATATAAGGTAAGAGAAGAAGGAAAGGAGGAAAGGAAAGCAAGAAAAGATATGCACCTTTAGCAATTTTAATATTTCCAAGATGTCTTTGTTGCTTGAAAACCATGCCACTTCTACGATTTGATGATTTTAAATAGAGATGATGCCATCTTATTATAGTATGCATTAACCAAATTAAATATGATTAAAAATCTGAAACAATTAAAGATTATAATTATGCAAAACTTTATTTACTTATCAAAAAAAAAATTAATTATGCAAAACTTTTAAACATATATCATCATAAATTTTCATAATCAAGCACTAAATGCAATTAATAAAAGTAGTGAACCATAAATTTATGGGTTTTGTCAAATATTTCACGACTTTGAAAATATGGTCCTTTAAATGATTTAGAACATTCTAATTTACTAGTCATTTGACTCATTTGATTAGAAAGAAAAATGATATGAATGAATCATTTAAAAATAATAGGCACTCCTTTTTTTTTAGCCTGGAACCTATATTAAGAAGCGCGAGTCCGAGGGCTTTATGCCAGCCTGACTGAAGGGGCATGACGTGTACTCAGTTGAGGCGCTCTAGCTGAGCCTTGACGAGCCTGGGGATTTTTTGGAGCTTAGGCGAGCCTTAAAAACTAGGAAGTTTCCATACCCAATTTTGGGACACTTCAACACTTGAGCAGTGTTCTTTATCCTATGTTTTGGAGGTTATAAGGATTGGCCCTTAGAAGTTAGACAAGCAGCCAAACCGAACATGCACTCAGGCCACATTGTCAGCGATTTAGAGTAAGAAAATGGTTCCACCCCCACCCCTTCTTTCTTTTGTTTATTGGTGATGGAATTATTCTTTATTTCTAGTACGGTTCATGGTGGGTTCTCCTTGACTCTCCTGTTAAAAAAAAAAAAAGAAAGAGATCTTACCATATTTTAATCTTAAGCAAATAAAGCTTGTATCTGCTTGCAATCGCTAATTTAGTCACATATGTTCCTCACACACAATGGTGAAAACCAGTCTCATCTCATTAAACAAATCTCACTCTCATGTTCATAAAATAATAAACAAAATAGAAGAGGTGCTTGCTCTTATAAAAGAAAAACAAGTAAAAGGAGAGGAGGAGGTATCTCCATGTTGACATAAACAGAAAAGTACACCAGTTGCTGCACTTTAAATGATGATTCTTCGTAGCATAGCTTGTGTGGCTACAGACATTTACTCTTAATGTTGTCTCTATCCAATGTATTTGCCGTTGCCCTGGTTAGTAGATAATTTGCTCATTAGGAGTTGCAGTTCTGCAATTTCTTGTCACCATTTTTTTTTCCTTGTGGCAGACAAAATTTTCGCATTCCTTGTCTTATTCTCTTAACAGATGGAGCATGTTTCTTTCTGCGAAACAAAAACTTATTAATTCTATAGAAAAATTCTTTCTCTGTCTCATTGACTATTTTAATATAGAATTTTATGCATGTGAGAGCACCTTTGCTGTGAATTTTATTTAGATTTGTTTATGTAAATTATGTGACAAATAATATTTCCTCGTTTAACTATAATGTTCACACCTCTAGTAATTTTTTATTGGTCTTTTGTCACATTTCAGGTTGTTATAACAAGCATAAATTTAGATGGCAATCTTCTACTCATTGGCAGTCATCAAAAGGAAAAGGTGAGCAGCTTATTATTTTTTATTTTTTTATTTTTTTCACTCATTGGAAAGAGGGAAAAGAAAAAAAAAAAAAAAAATAGATGTATGACCTTACCTTGCAATGGGCAATTGCGTGATCATGAATTTTTTCATGTCTTTTTTATATTTCTTGATTCATTCTATAAGCTTGGAGATCTGAAAATATTTTTCATTCTCGATTTCTAATTTATTTCTGTATTGATCTTAAGTTTATTTTTTGATGTACTCAACCATGATAATCATCAAAAGCTTAGAAATGTACTTCAGTTCTTGTGTTTCTCAAAGAAGAAGAACTAGCTTAGTTAGTAAGGCATTTTGGTAGTAAGACCACATGCTTTGTATTAATCACCTATGGAGCTTGAATAATGTTTTCATCTCTTCACCTAGTCATTCTTCCACTTATCATTATAAAGTTTCTAAATACTTGCAACTTCAAATGTTATAGGGCCAGTCTCCTGAGCAATTCAAGATTCTGATACCCAAAATTCCTGCTTATTTCACGGTATGCTATTTTCCTTTAAAATTCTATCTTTTGCATAACTACTTGTGGCTGTATTGATAATCATAAATATTTTCTGCCCAGCGTCTAATAGGTAAATGCATTTTAGGTTTTCTTAGAACTCCTCGTCTCTGTTTTTATAAAGTCAATTAGTTTGTAAAAGCATTCTTGGCACACCAAGTTCGCATATAGGTGGCATCAGCCTCCCCTAAAATATTCAGGATGTGACTCTGTGCTGTAGTGGTGAATATATTTTATTTAGCATTCTTCTAGGTAGTTTTGTTAAGTTTTTTGGTTACATCATGGTGTTGCCAATTCAGTTTGACTCGAGTCTAATCCCTCTGGATATAGGCAATCACCTCAAATCACGTGCGTCAATGAGAGGCAAACATGATGCATCTGGTTCTTGATTGGTCGCCAGAGACGACTCAGCTACTCATGCGGGTTGATTCTTACTAAACTAATTTTTCTCATGTCAAAGGGATGATTATGCATTCAAAAGAAAGAACAGCTAGAAGTCATTTTTAGTCGAATCATTTATTGAGAAAGTCTTAGCAAGAAGAGAGAATAATTTGGCACATATATTCTTCTCGGCTGGTAGTATTTCACCCATATAATATGGCATATGCTGGTTTATTGATGATGGCAGAGTGGCACCAAATTAACTTCTAAGCCTTCATACTGACTGTAAAGGAAATAGCTGAATAAAATGTTTTGTTATTCTACTAGTACATGAAAAAAATTGAATGAGTGACTTGGATCTTGGGTGGAAACTATCATTTGGACATACAAAGAAAAGGAAATTGAAGTATGGACGTCTTGTAAGTGAAGATGAAATGCCTTTTTAAAGGTGTTGCCCTATTATTCTGGGAACTCAACATACCTGTGTTAACAGAGGGATGCATCCATAAAAGGAACTATTTATAGCTTTAATCGAGATAAATGATACAATGCCTAAACACTGCTGCTTCAAATTGAGCCATCAGCTGGACCTTATTCTGATTAATGGGTGAGTTTTTCCCCTTATACTATAAACTTGAATAATCCAGGGGTCACTTTAGAACTTGATCCTTTGGACCTTATTCTAACTAATGTGCTAGTTTGCTTTTTAAAACCTCAAAATTCTTTTAAACCTCTTTTGTACCCTACTGTAAGCCTCCATTTATTCTTCTGCTGAAGTCTCTGATCGTCATGTTGCCATAAACGAGAACCTTTTTTCTTGACTGCAGATCACCCCCCTTCTTTTTTCCCCCTTCTGTATTTTGAACCATCACAATTAGGACAGATTGTGTATTTATTTCACTACAAATTGGGAAGCTTGCTCTACCACTTGTAGTACATATTGGAGATCCATTAAGTTTTCTATTAATAAGAGAAACAATACAACAGATTGCTCCTTCTTGTTGACCACCCATATAAGTAATTGTTATGATATTGATCCCATGAGGATCATGATCGGCATTTTCTGTGTCGTAGCCTTATTTTTCACTACTACAGTCATCTTTATAATTTCATAACTAAGATTTGTAATTGCTTGAATAATTTTACTTTTCATTTAATCTAAAATCATGTTGAATAATAAGCAATTTTTTTAACATAGATTTAAATTTAATTATGTTGTTGCAACAGTTAATTCTCTATAAGATATCATACCTGATGTTTATGTGTACATGATTGTAGGGAACGGGAGATTTAACTACTGCATTATTACTTGGATGGAGTAATGTAATACCTCTAATTGTTTGCCAGCTTAAGCCTACTTTTGTGTCGTTTTTGCCTTTAACCTCTTGGTTCTAATTGTAATTGGTCTTTTTTATTGTCCAGAAATATCCTGCCAATCTTGACAAAGCAGCAGAGCTTGCTGTATCGAGCGTGCAGGTATTTCTCATTCTTTTTTTGGGATTGCTTCTTACATAATACTCACACGATCTCAATACTTCCCTTGCAAATTCTACATAATAATCACACGAGTGACATTGCAAAGTTTCTATTACCTTCCCTTGTTAAACCATCTTAATCTTGGATATTGAATGGTGTAGTGACATTGATTTTCAATATGAAAATTCAGACCCTCTCTTTGATGATATATTTATGAACACTAACTTATTAGGTGTATTGTCGTCAGATTTTTTGCTATGTATTCCATTTATAAAAATTATACCTGTGAAAAACCTAAGGCTCTCTAATTTTTGAAAAAGGAAATAAAATTTTGAAGGGGAAAAAACCCATTTTTATGGGCTTATTAAACTAAATTTTGGAAGTCAAAAAGGATTTAGAAGACATCAAGTAGAACATTTTTGTGTTCTTTGTTCTATTTGAGACTTGAGTGCAGTTGCTCCTGTTGCAGCTTTGCTCTGGTTTCAGGAAACTTTAAGTTATTAGAGGCAATGAACATAGACACAGAGATGGGGCTTGCAGCTGGTGAATGAGTAGTTTAGTTGGGAGAAAGGAATAGATTTGTGAAGGAAATATTGTGCCACACAGGAGTAGGAGCAAGACTTCTAGGGTTATATATTAGGGGTTGCATGTTTATTTTCTTATTTTAAGATTTCCTTAATTTTATGGTTTATCTTTTCCTATTTTTTAGCTTATTGGATGTTGGACAGCTGCCTCTCTACCGCTTACCCTTTCTGTGATCAATCACCCAATACCCGGATCTCCAACCTCCCTGTCTCACCACAGAACACATAACTTATTTAGAGCATATTTTAGGTATATTGATAGCTGTCTCATAGCCCTCTATACTCATAGACCACCCTGGTATAACACATCTGCCTATAGATATGGTTTGATATGTGATCATTACGTTTTTAATTGATTGAGGTTATTGATACAGATTTCTATCCCTAATTTCTTCTTCTCTCCTCTCATCTTCTTTCTCCTCTCCTCTTCTCTAAATGTTCTTTCTCATCCGTTTCTACATCAATACAAGGACACATATTTATGTCTTAGTCTTGTAGTGTCTGCAGTAGGAAGTAAGGGATCAGTATGAGATGTAATTTCAAGTCAAGGGTTAAATTTAAAAATAGGCATCTGGGAAAAAGCAAAAAAGTTGAGGTGCTTTTTCTGAGAAAAGTGAGCAAGCAAAGAAAGAAAAAGAGAAAGCAGAGTAGCCAAAACCAAGAGATATTGCAGAATTGCAGAGTCAATGCAATTCTATTTATGGATTTACTCGAGCTAAATAGATTTTCCAGCCAAAATTCTTTCTGGTCAACTTTTAGATTTTGATCATTTTACATTAAACTACTGTCAGTTGTTCTGGAAAAAATCTAGGCAGGCCTTTTATGCAAGAAGGTTCTAGATCTAACTCCTTTTGTGCTTTGATTTGTTTTAAATCAATAGTATTTTGAGGTCTTTATAAAGGCATCAACAATTATGTTGAGAGAATCAAAGAATTGAAATAAATGCAGGAATGGAAAACCTCAAATGTGAATTGCCTTAAGAATGAGAGAAGGGAGACTATAATGATGTTGAAGATTTTAGCTTGCAATAATGGGTGTTTGGGTGTCGAAGGAGTGAAGGACTATTGCAAATACCGTGTCTATGGGTTATAACTCCTAATATTGCTGTATAAACCTTATACTTCCTAATGCCTAACCCAAATAGCTGCAGTATAAGCCTGGTACTTCCTCTTTATCTGTGGACTTAAGTAGGTTTATATGGGTTATAACTATTTTAGTGCCTAAAATGCATATTCTAGGAAAAGGTCATTATTTTTTTTTTTAGAGGTCGCTTTGTTTTTTTTTTTGATAAGTTACTATTACCACTGTGATTCTTCGTGCTTTGGAAAAGGAGATATTTTTTTTAGAGGTTACTATTACCACTG
>JAOTQH010000046.1:2610293-2625914 GCA_025631255.1 Cornus kousa
AGCCTGATATGAAAAGCGCTACCTTTGGGGGAACATATACTGGAAGTTTTTCATCCTTCCTTCGCTTGAGAAGTTTATTTCCAAGATTTTCAACACCTCCAATATCATCGATCCACTGCAATTGAATATAAGTTGTACAAAAGAATATTCATCACTAAGTAAATATAATGCCGTTGAGAAATTTGTTGGTGTTATAAGGACGAGATGGGTCTTTAATTTCCACACACACACACAGAAAAAGAAGATGGGTCTAACTAGTAAAATAAACACCAAACAGAGATTGAATTTGAAGGTGATTTGTTCCACGAAATCTTCAGATCTATTGTGAGAGAAAGTGTGTCATATATATAGAACCTGCTTGTGTGTGTGTGTGTAATATATAGAGAGACAGAAGCTATGTTACGCAGGTCTAGGACCCTAGGTCTGGCTACTATGCAGACCTACACTAATTGAATTATTACTGCCTATCCTTAGGCTGTAATAATTCATAATTACACTAATTAGTACAAATTTAGGGTTAGGAGCAACTTACCTTACAAAGCTCTCGTCTCTGTATAATCTCTTTGTTAACAATGTATGACTTATATTCTTTTCATTTACAATATTTTGTATGCCGTGTCCAAGTACCTGTGCCTGGTTTTTGGACACTTTAAATTCGTGTCCTCATGTCCTCGTGTCCTATAATTTGATAGATAGATGGATCCGACCCCTAGACACACACCCGCGTTTGACACCCGCACCTAAGTCCGAGTAACATAGCAATAGACAAAGAGACCATTGAAAGGAATTTATACTGCTTGCTGTTTCATAAAATGATAAAATGTTGATAAAAAAGGATATAACTGGATTCACTTTGATTTATAATTCTCTTTTCAAGTCTAATATCGAATTCATTTCTTACACAAGTTAATTCTTTCAGATCATATTTAATCATAAAAATGTACAAGATCATTACAATGTTGCATACTTGTGTGAATACAGAAAAAGCCCTATGGTTAAAAAAGAAGTAACCTAAAATTTTACATCCATGCCAAATAAGTTGCTTTAAATAGATGGCAAAGATATTCAATGTTCTAGGTCACAACAATATGTACGAGATGGACTTGTCCTATATTCTATAATCAAGTTAGAATGATAGATACCTTAGAGATTGACCGGTCATATGTCCGGGACCTAAGAGCTCCATAAAAATCCAAGGCTGCCGCCATCACCCCGAAAGAAAAAAGAAAAAAAAGGAACTGCAATTAACTTCATGCATTTTCCAAAATAACCATAATTTTTTTTTTTGGCAAATAACCATTCTATGTCAATATCACAACAAGAAGTGCTATGACATTAACAACACTGTTTTCATCATATTCTTTTATTTTTATTTTTATTTTTTTAAGTCACTGTATTTATCATATTCTTCTATTCATCATATTCTTCTATTCTTCTTTTTATTTTATTTTTATAAGTCACTGTATTTATCATATTCTAGCATGAAAACTAAAACATAATGCATATTGTGATGTGCAGGAAGGATGTTACAGTAGCATCCTTATTTTTGTCACATTTTCCCATATCACACACATAGTTATAATCATATTTAAAATTATAATCATGAAAATGAAGTATGCAAGTTAACACAAAGCATGTTTATAAAAAAACATGAACAATACAAAATAAAGCAAACTATAAGTCTATAAGAATAATATCACAATGACATCCAACATTTTGAAGCCCATGAGCATTTTTCAAGACATGTAAAACAGACTAATACCTTGATTAGGAAATGTATTCACTATCCTTACAACCTCATCCATTGATATGCCATCTTTCTCATACATTCTGCGAACAATATTTATGATATCTTCCTGGTTAGGCTGCCTGTTCGACAAACAACACCTCTAAGAAGAATGACAAGGGACCACAAGATTGACTTAAATAAGAAACCTAAATAACAATTAATACATACCTCTAATGTAATAATTTGAAGAATAATATTGAAAAAGAGCGGGGCTCGATTTAGAATCAAGCAAAGTGAAAAAGTTGCCAACTTTTTGTGAAATAAATTATATCCAACAAATGGCTTAAAGGAAAATTTCAATAACCGCTTTGTATTATGTCTCCAGCCTATTCTTGTCACTCAAAATTGAGTATATGTCTATATCTTCTTAGTCTTAGAACTGAAATTTAGAGGAAAGCTCAAGGAAACATGACATGAAATCAAGTGCTTAAAGCAAGCAGACTGTAAACATGTAGATGATGCCTAAGCTGGTCATTCAAATTATCGAAGTACTTCATTTCTGACAAACTTAACATCGTTCCAGAAAATTACATTTAGCCCAACAGTTCAGTTTGTACTTTGCACTGTCAATATGTATATATGTATATGAACGTGTGTATACATTTATATAAACTTGCAAGGAGGAAAAGATAAGGTTTTCCTTGATGAACATCTCAAGGCTGCAATAAGGTCAATGTTTGCAAAATCAAGAGGAAATACTATGTAATTTTAGTCCAAATATAGACCAATTTACCTCTAAGCCAAATAGAATGTTCCAACAAATAGTTATAATGTAAGGAAGAGGAAGAGTCAAGGAGACAAGAAAAAAAGAGACATTTCAAATTAATTTTGAAATGAGGATCAAATGGAAAATTGGAAATAGTACTACTTTTGAAATGTTCTGAAACAACTTTTTTGTCCTTTGTAGGTCTTTAAACAATTGGATACCAGAGTGGAAATCAAATCTAGCTCTTTAATAGGATTACATGCTGCTATAGATATTTTTCCAATTACCTAAAACCCATTATCTCACATAGAAGTATCCTTCTTATGTCAATCACTTTATCTTGGTAAAGAACCAAAATACATTCCTTACCCTACTCAATTCCTAGATTCCAAATTGGGAGCTATCCGAGTGAACTTCAAAAGCTATCAAAATTCACAATTAGTTAGTTAGAAGTTTACTTTGGTTCTTCAGTCCGAAAAATTATTCCTTGTTTTTATCCATGTTCTAAATCATGGTAGAGAGAGAGAGAGAGAGAGAGAGAGAGAGAGAAGGGAAAAACCAGATTCATATATTAAACACACTCAAAACCTAATAAGCCCGTGTAGGCTTATACATAAGAATACAAGTCTTGCATAATAACACAAAGGTCCTATCAACTAACTATAATTACATAACGACCCAATACATTTATATAAAACTTCTAACAATTAGGAATTGAAATAAATGTGGAATGGATTCACTTATGTTGCAAAATTATGTCCCTGATTAAACTTTTTAATGGGCCTTTGTCTAAATTAATCAATTCATGCTGATTTTTGGATGATGAAATTTCAATAGTAATTTTCATGGTGAAGTATTCAGACATTACCTGCATGTGTTGTCTTTAATATATAAAATCCTACTGCAGGTTATTACTCAGTTCCTGAAATTGGAGACTTTACTTGATGACGGTGTGGGACAGAAGATTGAACTACAGATTGAAAGGGGTGGGACTCCATTGACTGTGGACTTGGTGGTGAGTTTTATGTTAACTTCACTACTAGTTGATGTCTTCATCTTCTTTATGGGAGACCTCTATTTAGGTGTTGGTACACATATTATAACTTTATGGGGTTATGTAATAAAATTGATTGTGGTTTAAAAGTTAGGAGTTATTGAGTTGGCCTTTTTCTGTGGACGTTATGAGCTTATATTGGATGTGCCCCATATTAAATGGCGTCGAGGGTATTGTAGGATTTGGATGTCAGTATCTTGTATTTTTAAATTTTAGATCTTGTATATGTTTCAGTTATGACTAAATCACATTCTACTTGATTACAAGGGAGGAATCTTTTTCAATATTCTATGCTCTTGTTATAGAATGGTATTTTCTTGCTGAATTTGTTCACATAGTACCACAATGTCTCCATATTCTTTTTCATGCTTGCTACGATGCTTTATAGAATAAACCTTTTTTTTTTTATTATAATTAATTGGTACTTTAGAATATTCATGTGTTCTTTATGCTTCTCATTATCAATCCTACATATATCTTGGTGTTTGTTTTTGGTGGAAGTACAGATGATTTAGTCTAGATGAGATATATGGAGGACCTATATGTGTGTGTGTGTGTGTGTGTATATATTATGACATCATGTGTTTCAAGTTAAGTCTCCACTCTTGATGTGGAAATCATCACTACACCTAGTGAAGGTCCTTCTAAGCATCTATTTTGTGCCTTTTTTTACTTTTAGCTTGTTATGATGTTGCAAATTTAACCTTTTTTCCCAATTTCAGGTTCAAGATTTACATTCAATTACTCCTGACCACTTTTTGGAAGTAAGTGGTGCTGTGATACATCCACTTTCATATCAACAGGTTGGTTGGATATGTTGCTGCTTTTGCCCAGTATGATGAATTATATGGTGAAGGTTACTTATGTTAATAAAAGCTTCAGCTGAGTATGTTTTATTGTGCATCTTGTGTTTGGCTATGTTACATGGATGCTATAAAACATGTAAAGTAGCAATGGTAGAAATACGTGAGTGTGGGATATGAATTTTATTACCTTTTCCATTGGAGGCTTGCCTAGCTGGCTCAGTAAAGAGTTTTGGCAAGGAACACTTTCTTAGTTCTGTTTGAATGCCCTTGTCATGGGACTTGTATTATTATTTGATTTAGCATGTAGTTAATTCATCCATGTCCTGATACCTAAAATCTAAAAAACTGTACCCGAAGGAGCTGTATTATTGGGTGTAAATAATTATATGCATTTTGCATGAACTTGATCTTTGCTCCAGGGAAGTAGCCTGCTATATATGCATGTTGTGTTAATATATATATATATATATATATATATTAAGTATTGTATAATGTATATTAAGTGTTAATATATATATATATATATAATGCATGTTGACCTTTGCTCCAGGGAAGTAGCCTGCTATATTAAGTGTTGTAATAAATGTTATAGTTGAAAGAAATTCCACCTCCTCCTTTTATAATCCCTTAGCCCTTTGATGAGCTCTTTGAGAGTAGTGGGATAGTCGTAGGCTCATGACTCTTGAAAGTGAATATTGCTCGCAATGGCCACCCTGATAGTTGAAGCCTTCAACGGAAAATTTTGTATGCTAGCTCCAATGAGTAGTAGAGGAAAGCTCGACCTCAGTGCGTCCCACTTTTGTCGTGTTTTAAGCCTACATGCATCATTGCTCCATCTACCATTCCTCAAAATCCATTTCTGGTATGCCTGCTTCTTCGTTCACATTTACTGACATTTCATCCTATCTTTATTGGGATCGTACCCCCTTGGACTTTCAATCCTTTCTATTTTCTGTATTGGGAAGAATTCCCTGGGCTTTCAATGGGATCATACCTTGGATTTCAATCCAAGGTCATCCCTTGGGGTTAGTACATATAACATTTAATAAACTGATCAAACAGCAACTCAATTCAATTTAATGTTGTCCCTTTGGTCTTTATTTGTGTATAAATAAATAAATACATACATACATATATATATTGCTTTTTTTTTGTTACATGCCAGATAAGATTTCTGTTTTTATTTTTATCTTAATATATCTTTCTTCTTTCTTATCTCGCGTATTATTTATATCAGTTCTTATTGGCATGGGCGCCATTGCACGTCATTGAAGAATTCTTGCGGATTTCTTTCATACCGTCTACCTAAACTGTCACTTGTCAACGTCTCATTTTTCATCTTAGTTTCAATGATTTTTCTATGCTCTTTATTAATGTATTTCCGTCATCCTTGATTAAATAAATATTGTTTTGTCCTCCGAAGATTCAAAATACTTACCGAGCATTAGCTAAAGTAACAATCCTTTTCCTTCCATATGGAAGGTTGAGGATTCATCCCCCATGGGGACAATTATAAATGTGTGAGTTGGGTCTGTGTATCTTATCTACCAATATATATAAGCAGTTGTCGAGCTCCTCAGTTCTGGTCGTTGAGAATCTTCATATTTAATTATCCTTTGGTCATCAGCTTTTAGAAAATCTCAATCTTTAGTCTTGGTTTGAAGAAAAATTAGCTTCCATTTCTATTTTAGCCTTCCACTTCCAAAGATCTTGTCAAGTGGGAGCATTTATTCTTGTAGTTCTTAGTTCTAAGTTAGCATTTCCCTACTAAGTTATATATCAAGGAACCTTCTCTTTGTTATGTTGAATTGGTTGGTTAATAAATTTTGAGCACGTGGAGGATTATTTGGCTGGTAAACACTGAACAAAATATAGAGGATCTAAGACAAAAAAAAAATGGTGGTATTCCTACTCAAAACTAAGATAGGATGCCACTTGCTAATAGAATTCCTCTTTTTGCAGAAGTTCCAAATGAAAAAAATGGTATGGGCCAGAATGGACTAAGACCTATGTAAATGACTTGTAAGAGCTTTGAAATGCTTTTGGATTTCGGCACTCATGGTGCTACAGTAAGATAGAGGAAATGCAGGTATCTAGTGCTGAGGAAGTTTTGCAAGCTTTAGGGGCCTGCATGTCTAAAGGGCCATTATCTAGTTCTGTCTAGCCTATGGTGATTGTTGGGTTGATTGGATATAGCCCTAATCTTTGTATTATTTTGTGAAAAGTGGCTGTTCTTGGAATCCTATCTGTGATCTCATGCCAAGGAAGTGTGATGAATCAAATTTGGAGCTTATTCTATTAGATACTACTCATCTAGCATCCCTTGTCCCATATGGTAACTTTTAAATGCTACATGAATGTATAATGCCTTCTCATGGTGTTGCTATGCATGCCCTAACTTGAGTTGTTAGATTTTAGTCGGAGCCGTTGGGCCAAAAATGTGTAGAAGGCTGCGCCTCATGCCTTATATGGTGCATCTGGACCGGGAGGAATATGCTTAACTTTGAAATAATGGAGTTTCCGTTGTTTAATATTGAAGCAGTTGATGCTGAACTCTCTTCAGTTCTGGTTATCATGAATTTTCCAGAAGCAGTATATTATTTTTGTAGGATATCTTCCTGAATGAGCTTAGTCCCCGTACCTCCCTCTATACACCACATGCATCAGGGTGTGCACCCCTGGATGCTTTCTCTAACTTTTTTTTTTTTGATAAGTAAAAATGTATTAAAGCACTCAAAAGGGGACCACATCCCAAGAGAACTACACAAGGCCAAATAGGGCCTCTAGACATTCAAGGAACCCAAAAAATCGACCATCTTCTCTAAAGATCTATAATATCTCCCTACAACCGAACAAAAAAGAGTAGAAATAGTAGAGAACCTAAGCATAGAAATAGGATTCTCCTTTCCTTCGAAAGATCTCTTGTTTCTCTTGAGCCAAATACACCACCAAACACACAAAGGCGTAACCCTCCAACATACCGGACTTGGGCCCCCACTATACAACCTCTCCAAGCCTCAATCAACCCTCTGGAGGATTTGAGCATGACCCACATAACTCCAAACGAACCAAGCATCAAATCCCAACAATCTCTAGCTATGGTGCAATGCAAAAGGAGGCGATCCACCGTCTCCTCATCACAAAGACACATGCAACAACAGTTGACCACAACCTGATTCCTTCTCCTCAAATTATCCTGAGTCAAAATCTTCCCCAAAACACAAAGAAGGCCACCTTAAGGGGAGCCCTAGATCGCCAAACAGCCTTCCACGGGAAAGAAGCCCCAACCTCCACTGTAAGACACCTATAGAAGGACCGAACATCAAGAAAAAAAATGTTTATATATATCTGTATAGTTCCTATTATGGCAATTACAATTATTATTTACAATAGTAATAATTACTGCCGGCTATTAGCTTGAGCGGAATCTCCTGCTATCCTTAAAGGGGAGGTGCAGGTTTCAAGTATTTGTTATGACATTTGTGCTGTTAGTTGATAGTTATCAAATGCTAAAATCTAGGTTCATGGCACAATCTTTTGCAGTTGTCTGAGAATTTTATCTTAAATGTATTCAGGCATTTCATTTTACAGTTGTAATTTCATCTTCTCTTGTTTGTTGTGGGAAAAGTATTATAGTTATAGTCTTTTCTTTCAAAAGAATTCTTATCCATAATCAGTGTTGTTTTTTCTCAGTTGTATTTTTTTCTGCTGTTAGAACAATCTACACCTGCTAATCATGGTGAATGTCTTAACTTACTTCTCCTTATTTTAACGCAGGCCAGGAATTTTTGTTTCCACTGTGGTCTTGTATATGTTACAGAACCAGGGTAAGTCTATTCTTATCTTATCGTGCAAATTTAAATGGTTCTTGAACTTTCTTCTTATTGTTTTTTTTTTTTGGTTATGTATCATGTCGGATGTTGCATTTATTATTTTTTCCCTAAATGATGTTGCATTTATTAATGAAGGTTATGTGACTCTTTTTATCCTAATCCATGTATTTGGTGCAAGAAAGGAGACTGTTGTCACTATTTGATATCTAAACCCGGAAAGTTCACCAAAATGTTTATGATAATCTTTTAGTCAGAGAGTTGTGCTTGCCAATTGCAGATATATGCTTGTTAGAGCTGGAGTCCCTCGCCATGCCATTATAAAGAAGTTTTCAGGTGAGGAGATATCACGACTCGAAGACCTAATCTCTGTCCTTTCTAAGCTGTCTAGGGGTGCTCGAGTGCCATTGGAATACATAAGCCATACGGATCGTCATCGGAGTAAGGTATTGACAATTACATCTTGACTTGTTAAATCTATATAAAAATTACTCCTGTTGGATGATTTTTTGTCAAATTGATTTCTCTTAGCTAGTAGCATTTTTTGTACCGTCTCTACTTGTGCATACCAAGTCTTCAATTGGAATCAAGTTGTGCCCTTTCATATGAAGCAGAAGTATCAATTTGAATGTGAGGGTTTGAGCCCAAGTATCCTTTTGTTCTTTGTCAGCTAATCCCTAAAAGTTAGCTGCTTTGTGGCCTATGTGGTATGTTCTTCGACCTTGTTTAAGGTCAAGTATGTTTGGGTAACCAAGATGGTTTAGCTTTTTAGATCTTGAAGGTTGTACAACTCTTCTCTTTTCTTTGTGGGGGTACCTCTTTATTCCCTAAGATCATGTTTGGTTGAAGGAATCAGTGGCAAAATGGTTTTTTTTTTTCTTCCCCATTCTGTCTGAAATCTGTTTTTAAAAAATCCCCCCATTCTTACATTGATTTGTTTTTACACTCTATCTGACTAAGCCAAATGTTAGAATGGGATGAAATATCCTTTTCAAGATATATTCTTGTACATTTCCATATTTGAAAGAATATTTGATTCCTCAGTATTTCCTGGGTATTCCATATCTAGGTATGGAATGCTGATTCCTTGAGTCCCTTTCCTAGCTTTTTAATTTGTCCAACCACAAATAACCTAGGTAAACAATTATTTTATGATTATTCTGGATTTTCATTTTTTTCATTGATTTGTTTTTACACTATATCTGACTAAGCCAAATGTTAGAATGGGATGAAATATCCTTTTCAAGATATATAACATTTCCATATTTGAAAGAATATTTGATTCCTTAATATTTCCTGGGTATTCCATATCTGGGTATGGGAAGCTGATTCCTTGAGTCCCTTTCCTGACAACCACACGCATCCAAAAGCTATGTTGGGCTCATTTTACCTCTTTGTTGTGAAAACTTACAATAGCTTCTTTAATTGAATGTAATTCTTGAGCTGTGATTTACTATTTTATGTGGGCATGTGAAGTCCTACTTTTCTGTTAAGGCAAACTTTGAGCAGTTAACAGTATTGTACAAGTGCTAACTCGTTTCTAATAACGGACAGTGACATGCAACATCATCAATTTGAGGTGGATTCCTGAGTTTTGGTGTTTGAATTGTTATTTTTAGGTTATATTTCAGGTGGGCAAAAGTTGCTCCATGATGTAAAGTGTTTCAAGATACCCTATTCTTTAATGTTGACAGATGTTTTCCCTGCCCCTGTGGATCAAAATAGCTATTTGAATAATTAAGTTTTCATTGACGGTTCATTTACTGGAACTTGTACATATATATATATATATATATATAGATGTATGTATGTATGTTTGTGAATATCAATAAATATGCATGTGTATGTGCCATAATTATATGCAAATTCACTAAAATAAAAAATAAAAAAAACAAAAAAAAAACTATATGCAAATGTGTATGTATTTGGTTTGTTTTTTTAAGTTGGAGAATCATCATAACACTTCTTTTTGCTGCAGTCTGTCCTGGTCACCGTTGATCGCCATGAATGGTATGCCCCTCCTCGGATATACACTCGTGATGACAGTTCTGGTTTATGGACAGCAAAGCCTGCTCTGCCCCCGGACTCTCCACTATTGTCTTGTGGGATGAATTATATTGAACATGATCTTGTAAACCATACGGGTTTATCAGATCCTGGCGAGGCTAGTCTAATGGAGCATATGCATCAAGATATTAACCGTGAATTGACAGATGGCGTTACCATGATGGAAACTAGTTATGAACATGTTGCTGAGGAACCTCATTCTCGGGATCAATTTGATGTTGGAGCAAAGAAGCGGCGAGTGGAAGGGGATTTATCTTCTGATGGTCTTGTTGTTTCTGACTGTTCTTTACGTGAGCCTGCAGAAGAAGTGTTGGAAGACTCGAGAAACTCAGAGAATGCAGTTTTGAGAGATTATCAAACTGCAGCAGCCACAGCAGCTAATGCTTCAGTAGCTGAGCGTGTGATAGAGCCTACTCTTGTAATGTTTGAGGTAATTTTATTGAGGTTTCATCTGTTAGTTTTTTTTTTTTTTTTTTTTTTAATATAAATTTTCCAGTTAAAGTATCGGTTGATTTTGAATAGAAGTATAAAAATAAATTTGCTGTTTTCACTGAAACTAATTTTATTTTGGTCTGTGATATTATCATGGATTAGCCATTTCTTATTATATGGTAAAATTTTAAATTTTCAAGTTTGATGGCAGCCACTTTGTGCGTAATACAGTGAAAAGTTATATTTATGTCTAGTCCACCGGTCTTAGCACTCCATTATGTGGGGATAATTGCATTTGTCTTGTTATCATGGATCTCCTTCAATCTTGTAACAAGTTGCACCTGATTTCTGAATTATTGTTTTACTCCCACTTTGTTTGTTTGTTTGTTTGTTTTTTTCCCAGCACTATAGGTGTAAAACATGTTTCAGTGTACTGAGAGGAGGGAATGGTAGTTTTTTTAAAAATTGCATATGGATGAGGGAGATAGAAGCTTGGAACCATCTCTTGTTCACATTAGTACTGCCTTTTAGACTTAGTTTACTATTCTATTGATTTGTCCCTATGTCAAAAACCTACCCAATTCCAAGCTGACTCGGTTGACTCAACTCAGTCGTAGCAATCTTTTCTGTTACCAAATCGTATGACTAATATATCTTGAGACGAGTTTGAATCGGCTTTGACATGGTCCCACTTAGTTGAATTGGCTATTATTTTGATTGAATAACATGACATTTTGATGTCCACTGCCCTAGTCCTAATAGGTTCCTTAAAGACACATCAACCAATCAATTGAAGGAAGCATACATTCGTTTTAATATGTTTTGAAAGAAAAAAAAAAAAAATTCAAATATTCTATGGAGTGTAGATCATAATTTGTATAACCATAATTGTTTGCTAATTTAATGAATTTTTATACTTTCAAACTTTTAATTGTATAGAATATTCTTCGTATAGATTGAATGAATAATCACAACCTTAAGACGTGTTGAAATAGTTATAAATTGCAAGAGAATCTCTATTTTGTCCAACAGCTTTTCAAGAAAATTTTAATTTTAATTCTAATTATTTTTTCAAATATAAATACATTAACTAAAAAATTTGAATGAATTATGTAAAATATGAGATATATAGAAATATTAATATAATGCAAGCAAATCCTATGTTCGTCACAACTTTATTACCAAAGATTTGCAGAGGATTTGAAAATTTGTTAGTTCCAAATGAAGTCATAGTTCACAATCCATATAATTTACATCGTTCATCTTCACTTAGTGCTCACAACAATAACAATAATATGGTTTAATGACATAGACGGGCATAATGAGGAAAGTTAAGGTGAGGATGGTGTTTGAGGTAACGATAATGAGATTGATTTTAATGAGGACACTGGTGCTGAAGATGAGAATGTGATGTCATTTGATTGAACATTCATTATTGTTATAACATATTATTTAATAGACTATTACACTAATGCTTATAATGATTTTTTAAACAATGTTATCTTTTATAATTCTCATGCATCCATTCTGTTATTTTGGCAATTTTTAATTTTTTCTTGACTTTTTAATTTACTTAAGCGATGCATGTAGTGTATCTTTTCATTTAGCTGGGTGTGATCTATATGTCACGTACAGCCTGTACAGGTCACCTCCGTGGTACCCAAAGTCAGTGTCCACTACCCCAACGGTGACATTGTTTCTCCAGTATGTTGTTTATTTGTGTTCTTTATATATGGATTTGGTGTTTATTACATATTCTTATTTATAAAGGAATAAAACTATCCCCTCCGTCCCACTTTAGATGTCCACTTTTAAAATTCTAACTTTTTAAGAGATTGACTTTTAATATTTTTTATTGCTTTGGCATGAATGGATTTCCAAATTTACCCTCTGTTTTTTAATTTGTGGGGTCCACGGTGATGTTTGTTTTGACTTTTATCCTTTCAATGCAATAAGGGTAAATTGGGAAGGTTAGAAAGTATAGTACATTGATTTTTGAATTGGGACAACTATTGTGGGACAACTAAAAATGGAAAGATGGACTATTAATATGGGATGGAGGGAATGATATTCATTGTTTTCACAATGAGATAATGTTGATTTGCAGGGATAGAGAAGCGCTGCACTAATATATATGTTTTCCTTGCATTTTCATCTGGAAACATATGGTTCTCTTTGATTTGCATGACTTTTTGACTTCTGTTTTACAGTTCATATTCTATGGCTTACTCAGTGTTGTTAAAGGTGCGCCTAGGCTCCAAGCTCGTACAGGCGCAACACTTGTGCTTGTTGTGTGCCCAGCTGCGCCTTCGACAACATTTACGCCTTTAATATGGAATACGGATATGCTTTAATAGTAATTTAATTTTTCAATTGCGCGCCTCGCCTTGCGCATAGGCTCCAAAGGACCTCTAGCGCCTTAGTGCACCTTGGGCTTTTGATGATGAGCTTCTTGCTTTTTCTGATTAGAATGATATGATTAGGCAAAGTTAAGCTGATGTTCGAATTTTCAGGTTCATGTGCCACCATCTTGTATGCTTGATGGTGTCCACTCACAGCATTTTTTCGGAACTGGTGTTATTATATATCATTCACGAAACATGGGATTGGTTGCAGTTGACAAGAACACTGTTGCGATATCTGTGTCTGACGTAATGCTTTCTTTTGCTGCTTTTCCTATTGAAATTCCGGGGGAGGTAATTATTAAATTTTTAACAGTAATGGATTTAATCAAATGTTGTTATTGCCACTAAGTTTTCTTTTTCAGGTGGTGTTTCTCCATCCTGTTCATAATTATGCTCTTATTGCATATGATCCTTCTGCTCTTGGAGCTGGTGCCTCAGTAGTTCATGCTGCTGAACTTCTTCCTGGTAGGGTCAACTTCCGACTTTTTGCATGTTGTGTAATTTTCTCTTTGTAAATTTATATCACCTTCTATAATTGGAACTGCATGAGGGTATTTCTTATTGATGGTAGTATGGAAGGAGTATGCCTTTCATGTACATCTTAAACCATGTCTGAGGACATTCAGAGCCACAAGACACACAAAAAAAACCTTGATGATTTGCACTTGAATGGGGGCCCCTCCCTTAAACCATTGCTTACACTAGGTTCCAGATCATTTGTCATCGATGGAGTTGAATGTAGCTCGTAATCTTCATAGATTTACTTAAATCGACAATAATTTCAATTTGAATGCTATTAATTGTTTATATGCTAACAATTTTTGTAAAGATAACCATAGAACCCCTTTTGAAAGCGACAAAGCCTCTTCAAGATTGATGATAGTCTTCACCACCGACACCCTAGAGCGGCAACTGACATCCTAGATCAATGAAACCTCTCTCGTTCTCTCTCCTCCTTCTAGCCCCTGCCGTGAAACCCTATTTCGTTGCAACACCATCCCCACTGAAACCCTAGATCGACTCTTCAACACCACCATATGTACACATTTACAGTATACTGTGTAAATTGTATATATATTATAGCAGTTGTAAGCCATTCATATATGCTTTACATATATACATGTACATATAGGAATCCCTCTCTATTCCATTTCATACATATATTCTGCAAAGCTTCTAATCTTCTCTCTCTATATTCAATTGTATATTGGCAAAATTAAGTTGTTTGGGCATCTTCTTGATTACTTGATTCATATGTGCTGTGATTTTAGTTGGGCATTGTGTATTGAGATCATACTACTGTTTGATTTTTGTTTACTTTATTTGGTTATTGATTTTCGTGTGTATATTCTTTGCCTTTATTATTTCTTATTTACAGGGCATAGTAGTAAATAAGCAATAAATTAGCAGGTTGGTGTCGTATTAATGAATAAGTAATGTCGTATTAATGAATAAGTAACAAATAGTTCAAATTAAGTTTATAATTTAAAACTTTATGTAAATATTACTTCTAGTGAAGAATTACGAGTAATTAACCTCATACAGGAATGACAAAAAAATCAATAATAGAGAAATATAGGAGCACTTGAAGAAGGCATCCTAACAAATTTATTCAATAAAATTTTAAAAGAGGAAATAATACCTAATGAATGGTAAAAAGGTATGATAGCACCACCTTTACAAAAATAGATGTGATATAAGAAATTGTTTTAATTATTGAAAAATTAAATTAACGAGTCATACAATGAAATTATAGGAAAGGGTTATTGAAGAAAGATTAAGAACTGAATCTACATTGTTTGAAAACCATTTTGAATTTGTGCCAGGAAATTCTATTATGGAGATCATTTATTTAAGTAGACAGTTAATAGAATATTGTTAAAGCAAATAAAATTATCCGCATATGGTGTCATAGACTTTGAGAAGACAGACTTTACAAAGAAAATGAGTCACTCTAAAACTTAACAAAGATTATTAAGGATATATATATAACAAGACAAAGATTAGAGTTTGTATGATATGTGAAGAGACTAATAATTTTTCCGTAATACGAGAAGAAAATCATAGTGATTGTTGTTTGCTGTTCGCACAGTGTTGTTAGATACTTCTATGGAAATATTAAAAACAAAAGCATAAATATTAAAGAATGTACTAGAAATTGTTGAAAGAAAAATAAAAGTTGAAGAGAGAAATTAAAACATGAAGAACACAAGAATATAACGTGGTTCAGCAGCCACTAGGACTTACATCCACGACACACAAAGCCCAAAGGGATACTCTCCTTCATTACACTCTCTTAATTTTGTTTACAATATCCACCTCTCTTTTATTTTATTTTGACAAGTAAGATTTTATAAAAGACGCTCAGAAGGGGAGCGCTCCCAAGGAAGACAACAACCGTCCAAGACCACACTATAGCTTTAAGCTATTCACAAAATCCAAAAGACAATCCATTGAATTACAGTCCCGCCCATTTACCCAAAAGAATAAAGAAGTAAGAATACTGTTTTTAATAGCCCAAATGGGAGACTC
>JAOTQH010000046.1:2639585-2654210 GCA_025631255.1 Cornus kousa
ATCATATACTTTAGAATTTGGATAAAGAAAACGCATGCAATAATACCGCATGCAATGTATTATGAGACGGTAAATGCAAGATGACTCCAACTTCAGAAATTCATAGTAAATTCAATTTTCAACCAAATTGTGCGAAACCAAGTCTCAATGGAAGATAATTGACTATACAATCATTTTGAAATTTTAGTTTGGCAAGATTCCTTATCAATTAAAACAGTTTTGATGTAAAATGTTCGGAATAATTCAGTTCTCAAAACAAAATTTCAGCAACTTGCTTTCAACTTCAAAATTCATATCTAATTCATTTTAAATCCAAATTGCATGAAACCAAAACTAAATGGAAGCTAATTGACCATATTTTCATAAAATCAATTCACCTCAATAAGATTAATTTCAGATATAAATGATTTTGGGCAGAATATAAGTCCTATTCTTATTTATTTATGTATTTATTTTTAAAGTATACTTGACATCAAATAATCACATAAAAACACTTGGATAACATAGATCAAGAGATTAGCATAATCATACCTCAAGAAGAGTAAAATCCCCCCAAATCCCACCGGACCAAAGTTCTCCAAATCCGAAATTTTCTTCCATTGGAATGAAGAGGGGAAGGAGGGGAACAAGCTGCCCTTCTATGGCTTCCTCCAAATCCTAACTTTACAAATCACCCAAGACTCTAAATTATTCCAAATGCGAATTAAAAAGAGTTGTTGCCCTTGTAGTCCCTGGCGTTTTTCTATTCTATGGTGACTTGAAAATCACAAGGGAAGGGAAAGGAAACCAAGCTTGAAAGCTTGAAAGGGAGAGAAAATATGATTTCTCTCTCTCTCAACATATATATAATCTACCACAAAACTATGCCATAATTACGTCATTCAACCCAAATGTTTCCAAGTAAATACTCCCTTCCTCCAAACAACTTTCACTTAAATACTCTAAGGCAATATTCCATCGCAAATGTATCAATTAAGTTTTCAATGACTCTTCATTAGGTCTCCGTAAATTTCGAAATACTTGAGTCAACCCGGACTCACATGACCTGAACCAAGATAAATGAACTGGACTAAGAAAAGAATTACCTCTGGTTACACTCGGCATGGAAATAACAACTCCCACCCATAACGAAGTCATTTAAATAGAATAATAAAATAATAATCAGTAATAATAATATTAAAAAAAAAAGTCCCAGGTCTCTACAACCTTCCCACCTACCTTAAAGGGATTTCATTCCCGAAATCTGGCCACTAAAGTGTGACTCTTTGAACAGAGTAACCACTCGTCTTAGAGTATTTAAGAGAAAGTTGCTCGGAGGAAGGGAGTATTTACTTAGAAACATTTGGGTTGAATGATGTAATTACGGCATAGTTTTGTGGTAGATTATATGTATGTTGAGAGAGAGAAAAATCATATTTTCTCTCCCTGTTTGGTCGGATCTCTCCTTCTTCCTCTTTCCTCCATTGTTGTCCTCCTCCTTCAAGTTTTCAAGCTTGGTTTCCTTCCAATTCCCTTGTGATTTTCAACTCACCATACAAGAGAAAAACGTCGGGGACTACAAGAGCAACAAAACCCCTCTTTTTATTTCGCATTTGGAGTAACTTGGAGTTTCGGGTGATTTGTAAAGTTAGGATTTGGAGGAAGCCATAGAAGGGCAATTTGTTCCCTTTCTTCCCCTCTTCATTCCTGTAGAAGAAAAATTCGGATTTGGAAAACTTTGGTGTGGGTATGATTATGCTAACCTCTTGATCTATGTTATCCAGGTGTTTTTATGTGATTATTTGACGTCAAGTATACTTAAATATTTTTTTAAAGAATAGGACTTATATTCTGCCCAAAATCATTTAAATCCGAAATTAATCTTATTGAGATGAATTGATTGTATGAAAATGCGGTCAATTAACTTTCATTTAGTTTTGGTTTCATGCAATTTGGATTTAAATTGAATTAGATATGAATTTTTGAAGTCGGAAGCTAGTTGCTGAAATTTTGTTTTATGAACTGAATTATTCCGAACCTTTTTCATCAAAACTGTTTTAATTGGTAAGGAATCTTGCCAAACTAAAATTTCAGCATGATTATAGTCAAATATCTTCCATTGAGACTTGGTTTTACACAATTTGGTTGAAAAATGAATTTATGAAGTTGGAGTTATCTTGCTGGAAATTCTGCCCCCTAAGCAGAATTTCTCCGACCTTTCTCATCAAAACTGTTTTAAATGGTAAGGTATTTGGTAAAATAAATTTATAATATTAAACTTTCAATTGACTTTGGATTCATCCAATTTGGATGAGAATTGAATTTTCCATGAATTTTCAAAGTCGGAAGCTATGTGCTGAAAATCTGTTTTCTGGGCAGAATTTTCTTCGAATTTTTGTGTCAAAACTGTTTCAATCGGGAAAGGATTTGGTTAAACTAAATTGATATTTTCAAAGTATAGTGTTTAAGCTTTCAATGGGCTTTGGAATCATTCAATTTACTTAAGAATTGAATTTGCTATGAATTGTCAAAGTTGAAGGTAACAAGCTGAAAAATCTGTTTTTGTGGACCGAAAATTGGAGCGTTATCATTTCGGTGGTAATCGGTATTTTCATTCCAATTGAGGTAGGGGTGCTTAACCCACGTTTTCCTAAGTTATAGTGAGTAAATTGTATGTTTAACATGATATTACATGCGAGGAGTATGGATGATATGTTAAATGCAAGAGTTTGATTGTTAAGGTGTCAAATTCCATGTTGTATTACTAATTCTATATGAATTCATGTTCTACTTTTACCAAAGGTGATATATCATGGTTAATTGTGACTTGTCAAAAAAAAAAAAAAAATAAATAAAAAAATCATGGTTAATTGTAAATGAAGCATGTGTTTTATGGACTATGTGCACTTTGTATGGACTAGGGTTTGTCTAAATTGTGTAATCCTAGGCCATTGTAAGTAATTTGTTGTTTCACCCTTGTTTAAACATGATTATTGTGTGAAAAAGGGTTAAAATCCCGATTCTAGATCTTAGAATCTTACGATTGCCAAACCGATCCTGATCCCGATCCCGTTCCCGTTCCTATCTTAAATCTCTGGGAAGTAAAATCTTAGTAGAATCTATAGAATCGGAAGTAGGATAATAGAATTTCATAGGATCTTACGATTCTATCGATTCTAGTAAATTGTGTTATTTCGTTCTTCTTCTGAATTTATTTGGGCCTACAATTAGTTTTGGACTAATAAATTTAATCATTTTAAATATAAAGTCCAACTCTTTAGCCTAATTACATTAAAAAATTAAAGTTAAAAAAAAAAGAAAAAAGAAAAGAAAAGAAAAGAAAACAAAGAAACGAATGTCACATGCATAGACTCTGAATTTCAAAGGAATGGTCTAAAATTTCAAAATTTTCCTTTATTTTGTTTTATTCTTCTTAATTTCTCTTTTCTTTCTTTTTCAGTGCAAGGAACATAAAGAATTTTATTTTTTCACCTATTATTCTTTGTCAATGCTTAAACAAATATAAAGAAAGACTTCATTTTTTCTGTTGTTCTTTCTATCTTTGTTTTGTTCCCCTTTTTTTTTTAACGAAAAAGTAAACTTTTCAAGTAAATTGCTTGGACAATTAGGCAACTAAATTGTACTTTTCTCTATATGCTAGGCTTGGCTTTAATTTCTTCTCTGAGATTTTACTTAATTGTTATGCTATATATATATATATATATATATATTTTTTTTTTTATTTGAAATCAAGTTATTAATTTTGAGTGTTTGTCATGTATCTTAGTATCTTTTAATGTTAGCTGATTTTGCTAGAGTGTCTCGTTTGGTTATTTAGCCTCATTATCTACTTATATCAAAAATATTTGATTCAGAAAGTTAGTTTGGATTACTTTTCTAATAGTTTTATTGAATCTTACGATTCTCGATCTGATCCTACGATTCCGATCCTATGGACCTGTAATGACCCAAAAATTTAAACATTAATAATCCTCAATTACATCCAAAATTCTCCCAGGACCATATCAATTACATCAAATATCCTTAATATACATAGATCAACACTAAAAAATTACATGTCCAAAATAATCTCTGAAGTGGCAAAATAGATCTGTAAGACAAGCTCCTCCACAATTGGTCCATTTCCTGAAATTGTTAAAAAAGGGGTGAGCGACCACTTGCTCGGTAAGGAGTGACTAATACAACTCCCATACCTAATTGAGTAAGCACATAAAGGAGGGGAAAGGAATGGAGAGGGTTCATGGTAAGGAATTTCAAAACACATCAAAATTCTCCATCATATACTTTAGAATTTGGATAACGAAAACACATGCAATGCATTATGAGATGGTAAATGCAAGATGACTCCGACTTCATAAATTCATATTAAATTCATTTTTCAACCAAATTGTGTGAAACCACAATGGTACTGACTCCTGGGAGATTTTTGGATGTAATTGAGGAATATTAGGCTCCGTTTGTTTGGACGTAAAATATTTTTCAGAAAATATTTTTTTATTTTTTGTTGTTTGGTTGTTGTAAAATATTTACGAAAAAAAAAAATTTAAAATTTAACAAACATAATTTATCCATCAATTTTCGACAAGTTATTTTACATGTCGTGCTTGATGGACTCGACCTCTCAACCTTGATGTAGACCTTTGCCAAACACCGACAAAGTAAAAATACAAGAATATTTTACTTGAAAAAGAAATATATTTTTCAAAAAGAATATTTTACGTCGAAACAAACGGAGCATTAATGTTTAAAATTTTGGGTTGTTACAGGACCCCTCATCAATCTTACTTAGAATCCTGATTCTATCATTCGTTAGCACCACCTAATAGCTTAAGCTTTTGGGTCGGACCACGAAGCACCCGGTCCGTTGCACTAATCCACTAAATTAAGCCAAATATATTTATTAGTATTAGGACGGAGTTGTCTTGAGATTGAAACATCAAGTGTATTTTTATTTTTTATAAATAAGAATTCATTGAAGAGCACCCAAAAGGGGGACGCAGCCCAAACAACTGCACAAAAACCATAGCCTCAAGCTATCCACAAAAGAAAAAAAGAATCTCCATTGATTAACAATTGGAACCTGGAACCCAACAAAAATAAGAACTAAGCATAGAATATCTAAACACCCCCCAAGGAGTCTTTACCCCATCAAACGATCTTCTATTCCTCTCCATAGATTTACAATTGAAAAATCGAGTGTATGATTTTTGTTTGAAATTTTAAATTAGGATTTTTAGTTATTGTATTTTTTCCTAGCTTTGCCAGGTCACAAATCCTAGACACTCCTTTTAAATATATTTACACTCCAAATATCCTGTTTTCTTACTATGTCTTTTATGGTATGTATTGATGGTTTCAGTGTCGAAGCTTCCTTTATATGCATTCAAGAAAGATGAGGATAAGCCAGTTGATTACGATGTTGTGAGTTCTTCTGATGGATGTTCACCGATAACTTTCTTGAACAATCTTTTATTGGGGCAGTGGGAGGACAGGATGAGCCGAGGGCTGTTTCGATATGATGTAACCACCTGTGAGACAAAGGTTCTTGCTGGAAAATATGGATTTATCGCGCAGCTGAACGAGGGGCGCCACCTGAAGAAAAGACCCACTGAATTTCGGGTCGACAGGGTTCTTCAACCTTTTGATGAGAACAAGTTCAATTTTACCAAAGTTGGCCAGGAAGAAGTGCTTTTTAGGTTTGAACCAAGTGAAGCCAACAACTCCCTTTTCTTCACCGGCTTGCCAGTAAATGCTGATGTGAATTCGCCAAGTGTTGTTGCTATTAATGTAAGACCATTTGATGTTTTTCCTTGATCTCTGTGGTTGTTGCACTCACTCACATCAATATTTGGATTTTATTTGGTAGCTAAGGTGTTCTAATTTTTATTATCAGGTGAGCCCAATTGAGTATGGACACGTGCTTTTGATACCCCGTGTTCTTGACTGCTTGCCTCAGAGGATTGATCATGCCAGCTTCTTGCTTGCCCTTCATATGGCTAAAGAAGCTGCAGATCCCTTCTTCAGATTGGGTTATAATAGCTTGGGTGGCTTTGCCACTATTAATCACCTCCACTTTCAGGTAGTTTATAACTCACTAGTTCCTTCTGCAATATGGTTGATAGCGTTAGTGATTTCTGATATTTTTGTTTGTTATCAGTCATCATTGAATTCTATATTATTGATTGCAGGCATATTATTTATCAGCGCCCTTTCCTGTTGAGAAAGCTCCAACTCAAAGAATAATGACAGGCAATGCACTAGCCGATATTGGAGTTAAGATTTCACGGTTGTTGGATTATCCTGTGCAAGGTCTTGTTTTTGAGGGCGGAAATACAATTCAAGATTTATCTGAAGTTGTTTCCAATTCTTGCATTTGCCTTCAGAAGAAAAACATTCCTTTCAATGTACTCATTGCTGGTTGTGGGAAAAGAATCTTTTTGTTCCCTCAGGTAAATTTTTATTTTTTTATTTGGTAGGTAAGAAACGCATGGACTCACTCACCCTCATTTTTTGGGAGTGCTGTTATAAATTTTACAATTACAAATATGCATTTGTGAGAGAGGGGGACTGTTAATATTCTCTTGGAAGTGTGTTATTTGGTATTTTCTTGCTACACTTTCTCGTAAGAAAATTGATCAACTGCTTCTGGATGAATGGAACAGTGCTATGCGGAAAAACAAGCTCTAGGAGAAATCAACCAGGAACTCCTGGATGCTCAGGTGAACCCTGCTGTGTGGGAGATTAGTGGACATATGGTACTTAAGAGAAGGAAGGACTACAACGATGCATCAGAGGAGTATGCGTGGAGACTTCTTGCTGAGGTTTCTCTGTCAGAGGCGAGGTTTGAAGAGGTGAAGTCCTATGTCTTGGAAGCAGCTGGTTTGCAGGAGTTGGGGTCTAAGGAAAACAGAATGAGTGAGGAGGAGGAATCTCTACACAATCCTCATGCATCTCAAGTTGCCTCACATTTACCTCAAGATTGCATGGTTCTGCACTGAGCTTGTTTTCTACCGTAGAAGGTGATAGTTGTGTGATGCTCTGTATTGGTGTTGTTCATTAGAAACCAATCATGTCATTGCAATGGGATCTTGTTTTTTCCAGTTTAACAGTTGTTTGAAATCTGTTTATGTCGGGTGTTGCACTTCTGTTTGTGTTTTATTATGATCTATATTTGGCACTTATAGCTCAGAGCTACAAGTGCCAAATATTCTGAGATGAAGTTTTTGGAAAGTAGAAACCTAAGCTTAGTTTGAATTCCCATGTCTAGCTATCTAGTCTACAACTGTTTGTGATTGATCCAATGGTGTTTGGTTCAGTTATTGCAGCTTTATGAAACCCTAACCCAACTGGTATATCCTGTTTCCTGCTACTTGGTTCTTTTTTCTCCACTCATTATAAATCTCATATGTAGTCATATTTATGTAAAAACATTATAGAAATTAAATGCAATTTTTTGTAGGTCACATTCTAAGCAGGGATGAAATTAAGTTTTAAAGGGCAGGCACATGGTCCACTCAGAAGCTACGGCAGTCATAATGTTACCAACTGGGGGTCTTTCAGCCGCTGTGAAATTAAGTAGATCAGCGACATTTAATGTCAGTGGAGTGCCTAATTCTGCACCATTGCCCAACTAACAAAGCCATATTATAAAGCCTTCAGGTTTCTAAAATTGATTTCTCATGCCCTTATATTCCATTCCATCCGTGGATTTTTCTGTTGAATTTTTTATTATTTTTTTTTCCGGTAATTGTTTGTTGTATGATAAAGGCCTTCCTCGTGAAATATATATATATATATTTGACGTGAAATATATATATATATATATTTGAAAAACAGAACTTTAGGATATTTTAAACCAGCTGAGAAGAATATCAAATAACCTTTGGAAGACAAATCTTGCAATACCAATTGAAGCAGGTCAAGCAAAATCCCAAGTAAAATCACCATCACCACCATCATCGTCATCATAAGCTATCCAGCCCAAAGCACATTTGAGAGTGCATTCGCTGGTTTCATAATTTTTAAATGAAAAAAAAAAAATGGTTTGGGCTTTTTAATAAATTGTCAGACCTAAAAAATATGTTTTAGGTTATTAATTGTGATTAAAAAATATTTAGTTTCATCAAGTTTGCTACCCATCACTATCACTTAATCGGAAGAGGTCTTTCTATGTCTGACGTTAAATCTAAGGCCCACAAGTCATATGGGTCTATCTTTTTCCCTCATAATAGAAGTTTTGACAGCTAAACTGTAATCTCCATATATTATTTATATATATATATATATGTACGCATGCATAAATGTCTGCTGTATTTGAAATTGTTGTCAGTTAACACGGGTTGCTAAACGGTCACCATCAACCCCTGATTGCATTGAAAATTCTCACTACTACGTCATCTGCCTGTTTTGTAATATTTATGCCCCAACCATGGAGTTGTGTCTGGTTGGTCATTCTTATCATATAAATATTGGTCTCTTGATTCATTATATGAGCTATGTATTTATGCCCCAAACATGATATATGTCTGGTTGGTCATTCTTTTAATATAAATATTGGTCTCTTGATTACTCAATTGTTTCTTTATTACTAAAAGAAAGTTAATAAGATCTGGGAAGACCACATTCTTCGTTTCAAGTTTGAGAATTTGCCTTTGGACCACTGTAAAGCGAATCAATAAAAGTGAAAAAAAAAAAAAAATGAAATAAATAAATAAAGTCACTAAAATAGTACCACTTGAATAGGATTAGGTAAAATAATACTTATATTCCAAGGTGGTTCAACAACCTCATTGGAGAGAGAACCGAGCTTTGGTTACATTCAAAATGTTTGCACTAGAATCTAAAATTGCAATATATGGTTCATTGTATGTTTAATCATATTCATATCACTAATATATGTGTATAGACACATGTATTGGAGACGATCAGTGTCAATCAATCAAAATAAATATTTAATGTATTTGCATTGCATTTCCTTATTCAGCCTAGCATCCATACAAACATGCAATACATACAGAGCAACCATGCGCATTATTGTGTCACCTAAAAGAACACGAGTTGACAAGATCACCATCAAAGACAGTTCAGCAATATTATCAGAGTAAAAATGAAAATCTATTTCAATCCTTCACTCCCAAAGCAGGATGACGACAACAATAATCAAGCCTTCTTCCCAATTACTTAGGGTCGGCTACATGTATTCTATGTTTCCATCCACTCTAAAAGCAGGGACACCGAAATGGAAATATGTACATATGCAATTGCCCATCAGCAACCTTTTTCTATATACAATTTCAACACTCTTTTCAGTTCTAGACTCACCACTCTCTTTAAGCAAAGCAACATTTAAAAGGAATGTATTTGTGTTTCAACGACTACAAAGGTGATCATCATCTTCAAACTCTGAAACACCTAGCATGGCCAAAGCTAAATGACTCCTCATCTCACTTCTTGTCCGTTGTAGTTGAGGATAACAATCTATAACAAAACCACTACCGGGAAAGCTGGACTTCTTCCTGTTAGAGCAATTAGGTTCCTCTCCTCTCAGTATTCCTATAATCTCATCAATTCCTGGTCTTCGAGATTCTTCGCTATTTATGCAAGCAGATGCAGCTTGAACCATCCGGGCTATCTGATTTGAGTTTTTTGGCGTGAATTTAAGCCGTGTATCGAGCAACCTTTCAATCTCTCCTTGCTGCAATAATGGCTTTGCCTGCAAAGGAAAGGAACTTTTGTGTTTAGTATTTTCACTTCCACAACTATGTTTGACGGAAGCACAGGCCAAACAAATTTAGATATCCTTTTCCAATACTCTCTTAGCCACCTTCAGTCATATTGTAGACTTCACTTTAGAGATTTAGTTCAAACTCCTTGGAGTGTTTACAGTTGGTGAATACTACTTGGGTGGCACTTATTTTTCACATGGGTGATAGAAATATCTGTGAATGGATTTGAGATCTACTGTTGTTAGGATAAACAACAACAACAACAACAACAACAACAATAATAATAATAATAATAATAATAATAATTTTATTATAAAGGCTTGGATTGACAAGCACAAGAATGGGAATTCGAGTCCGAGGACCACCATTTTGCGAAAATAATGCCAAAGGTTAGGTTTGCACCAGTTTATCCAGTCAGGCGGTTTTGATTACATTCAGATTTAATTTCCACCTTTTGTTGAGATAAGAAATGAAGCTTTTTGAGAGAGAAAAAAATGAAAAAAAAGATGGGATGTGAGGACTTTCCCAAGCACAAAGCACCTAGAAAACTTAAAGCTAAATAAAAAGGAAACAACAACACTATTATTAAAAACACATTTGTTTCAACAGAATATACTCAGAGCAAAATGACCAATAAATGACAATGTTAATTTGATTCTAATGATTACTAAACATCAACAAGTGGTTTTGAAGATGGAAGAACAAACCAACGAATTACTTATAAAAATTGAATAATCTCAAAAATTCAAATTGTTTAGACCTTTTCATTTTGGGATTAGAAATGAACCAATTGTGGCTCCGGTCAATGGCCGTATGGGGGTTGGACACCCAACAAGTACCCAGACAACCAAGACCGGAGCATAAAAAAGGAAACAACCACCTTGAATTTAAGGCTTCATTTGCTTCAATAAAAATAAAATGATAGTATAACATTAGATAGGAAAAGAATCATCACTGAAAATGATAGTATAAAATTCTAATAATATAATTTTTTGAGTCTTTAAAATTTATTTCAACAGCAAAAAAAATAAAAATAAAAGCAAATTAATTCATTTAAATTCTTCTTAACAATAGTGCATTATTAATTCTGCATTCCCAAATGGTTTCAAAAGTTCAAAAATTCTAAGAAATACTTACATAGGGGTTTTTCGTTCTTTTTTTTGATAAATAAAATACTTACATAGTTAAGTCTAGAATTTAAGTAACGAATCTATGCTGATATATACCATGCACTGATGCACATGTTTCCATCTATTCCCCTCCATCCTAAAAAAATACATTAGTGAACTATAAGCTAGAAATGTTATCACCCAAAAAAAAAAAAAAGGAAGAATTTTTTTTTGAATGAGATGTATATGTTTCATATATTATTAGCTATTATGGAATGATGGGTATAACCCATTGCCTTGAAAAGTATTCACTGTTCAAAATGTAAGGGGATTGAGAATACAGGTTTTCTTTCATTTTGGTTATCATCGAGTATATAAAGGGAACATTTTTCTTTTCTGAAGGTTAGGAGGACCACTAATTCAACTATCAGAAAGTTAATGAAATTGAAGCTGAGTTGAACTAACATTTTTATTTTCTGAAGGTTGGGAGGACCACTGATTCAACTATCAGAAGGTTAATGGAATTGAAGCAGAGTTAACTAAAATTTAAAACAGTTACATACCCACACAACCAAGTTCTCCTCCCCTGGTCCTCTCTTTGCTTCAATTGGCTTCCGTCCACTTATTAGTTCTAATAAGACCACGCCAAAAGCATAAACATCCGTTTTATCGGATACTTTCCCATGCTGGAAATATTCAGGAGCTAAATAACTGCACATAATTAAAATTCTCAGTAATTTATATTATAGATGATTTTCTTTCGTATGCTTCAAGCTTTTAACTATTAGAAGTTTTCTTCGGAATTAAGATCATACCCAAATGTTCCTTTGACAGTTTTGCAAAGGAAAGGTACTGAAGGTGCAGGAGTCCAGGTAGCTAATCCAAAGTCACATAACTACAAAATACCATTGAAAGATTTCAAATACGACAACGTTAGGTGTTTTCTTGGAAAGAAATATCCAATACATGTTCATATGATTCATCTAAACAGGAAAGAAATTAAAAATAAAATTAGGAAAATAAAAAGAAAAGAAAAGAAAGTTGAACAAGGTACAAGAACCTATCCCTCTCTCACCTTAGGTGTTTTCTTGGAAGAAAGAAGGATGTTTGAGGGCTTAATGTCTCTGTGAACAACACATCTTTCAGTTCCATTGTGTAAATAACAAATTGCCTCCGCAATTCCAACAGCAACCTTATACCTCACGGACCAAGGAAGTGATGAACCACCCTTTACTCCCCTCCTCTTCTCTGCAAATGGGTACATGTAAGATCACTCAGATTCATCAAAACTGAAATAAATTCCACATTCAAAGGAAAAAGATTCATACCGTGCAAGTATCGTTCTAAGCTTCCGCCGGATACATACTTATACACCAAAAACAAACCCTCCTCAGGATCAATACAGAAACCCAAAAGAGGAACAATGTTTGGGTTATGGAGAGAACTAGCTATCATCAATTCTCTACAAAATGCCTTTGGAGACTCCTTATCTTCCTTATCCAACCGCTTAATCGCCACAGAAGTTCTCAAAAACCCTACTCTCCCCCTAAAAACCCAGCTCAGAGCACCTCTACCCAAAACCCTGCCTGGCCAATACAACACAAATTGATTACAAATACATGCAAAGAACATAAAAAAAAATGGTCTAAAACAACAAAACCCAATTGAATACCTTCAGAAAAATTGCGAGTGGCTGAGAGAATTTCAGAATAGCCGAACCTAATCAAGGTATGAGCCACAGGAGAGATAGTCCTCTCGAGTGACTCAATTCTTCGACATTTTAGTTCTGAAGATCGAGATTCGTTCAACCCATTGTCCAAATTCACCATCAGAACTGTTGCAGAGGAAGGATTTGTCACATTCATTGATTCAAGCTCTACTTGAGAGCAGATAGTTAGCCTGAAAGAGGAGTGAACTGATTGTGGATCGGCATTGGTCAGTTCTGGACCACACCCACCAGACTCCGCAAGCAACCATGCCTTGTTGTTCTCCAAATTGCTGCTATTCTTCTCACCCTCTCTCTGATCTCGACCGGGGCTGCGCCGCCGCAGGCGAGGTGGAAGAAAACAGCCCAACCCAAATTCCCAAATCATCTTACGCACTAAAGTCTCGATTCTTCGCTCATTATCGCCACAGTACTGATCATCAGCTACAAAGGAAGTATTTGAATCAATTGGGTTGTGTTGTGGCTCTCTAGAGTTGGTGCAACTACTTCGTAAAACCCCCATTCTGAAACAGATCTCTATAAGAGCACAGAAATCCAAAACCCAAAAGAGAGAATAAAAAAAAGGTAGAGAGAGAGAGAGTTAGAGCTACTTTGCTTGAAGAAGGGGAGAGAACATCTCCACAGAGGAGCGGGTCTTGTATATATATAAATATGTATATATACGTGGATTAGATTATAGTTTAATGGGAGAAGGTGAGAATGGAAGAGATGGACCCAAAATTAAGAGAGAGAAAGAGAGAGACAATTGCTGTTAAATGCTTAACGAGAGAGAGAGAGAGCCAGAACTCACGCATAAGGTAAGCTCTCTTAAAAATTTGGGTGCAGCCAGAAAGGAAAGCACTTGTAACCGCTAAGGAAAAAAGGGACTGCGTGCTCGTGGCCAATTTTTTAACTGTGTGTGTGAGAGAGAGATTAGGGATTACTTTACGAGGAAAAGGGGTGGTTTGTGGGTTAATGAGATTTGAAATACAAAATCAAGATTAAGATGATATGTGTAGTTTGGTGACCATCCAACATCTTCCCTTATCCCACCCCAACAAACCACTCATGACAGCCGAGCTGAGCTGGGTTTGCCATGGACTGTTTTGGTGCATGGTATGTGCCCAAAATTAACTTTTTGGCTTTTTGCAGTTCAATGAGATTTATTTAAGCATGTTGAAGGTGAAGTAAGTGACTTTGGTTTGGCTTGGCTTTGGCTACATAGTCATATTTAGCTAATAAATAAGAAATTTTAATTTTTTATTATATATTTTTATTAGCAAGACTTGTCTAATCACACGTAGCTCATCACTACTTATATGACATGGTCTAATCACATGCACAAATAGTATGTAATTACAAAATTTGAAAAAGTGATAAATAAGGAAATCAAAAAAGGTGGCTGAATTTATTCCAAAAAAATATTGTTGTCTTTATTTATTACTTTCTTAATTTTGTAATCCATATGATTGGATCACATTAGGGATGACATACTCATCGATGAGTAGGCAAATAAGGAAATCAGAGAAGGTTGTTGAATTTATTCCCAAAAAAGGTGATTGTCCTTATTTATTACTTTCACAATTTTTTAATTCATATGTTTGGACCACATTAGCGATAAGTAGGAATGATATATTTATGGGTGATTAGGCAAGTCTCATCTTTTTTTATCTTCCATAAAGAGCATGTGAAGAATTGTGTTATTTAAAAAAGTACCCCAAAATTACAATCCTTGGGGTAAAAAAAAATTAAATTTGATTATGCATTTTTTTTTTGACACCAGATTATGCATATTATGCAATACCAACAATAATGTTGCTTGGTATGGCAATTGACTCAAACAAGTATATCCGGAAGCTGAATCCAATTGCAAAATTCATTACCTTAATATTGGACTATAAGTTAAAGAACAATAAAAAATAATACTAATAAAGAAGGATGGTTGTTATTGTTGTCTTTATTTCGTATAAACGGCTAGGGCACGTAAATTATTTTTTTCTCTCTTTTTTATTTGAGTTTATTTCGTTTAATTTAAGGTTGTTTTTTTTTTTTTTTTTTTTTTTTTTTTTTTTTTTTTTTTTTTTTT
>JAOTQH010000046.1:2654310-2666229 GCA_025631255.1 Cornus kousa
AGATTTGTTGCTAGATTTGTCGGGATATGAATAATCCTTTTGACCTCCTCCAATTATGGTAAGATTATTCTTACCCTGTTGAACCACATCAGATTTCATTATCCTTGTTAATGAAATGTAACCAATTCGAGGGTAAGGTAGGAACCACATCAGATTTCATTATCCTTGTTAATGAAATGTAACCAATTCGAGGGTAAGGTAGGTTTATGTTTTTCCCTATCACTTGGTAATGCATTGAATATTCTAAAATCATGACGGAAAAAACCACTATTTCTATATTCTCCAAACATTAAGAAATCTAAGTGTATAATAAAAAAAAAAACATAACAATAAGAAAGGAAAAATTAAAAAACAAAATGTGTACAATTTGTCCAAAATACAACATTAATGTAATACCGCATACACTCATGTAATATATTTATTTTGACGAGACAACATTTACATGATATATTATATCGAGTTTATACATTTTATCACTATTTTCATTCACCGTTATTATGATCTCGATTTAAAAATATTGGACTATATGAATTGTCTTCCAGATTTAATTAAACTAAAATTTTTATTTTATTTTTTTTAATACTAAAAAGTATTCATAAATGCACTTAAAAAGGACCCAAACTTTTGTGAAGAGTAAAAACAAGAAAAAAAAGGTTTGGGTGTGCGGATATAAAACGCAGTGACAAAGCTGCAAAGATTACACTCCACTAGAAGCTCGCTTTCTGGACACTTCCAAGCAGAGAGACAATGTCCACCGCGAGAATGCAACCATCTTTCTCGGCAACCATCAAACACCTTACCTGCAACCACCAATTCACTCGCAACCACTCCTTTTCCACCAACCGTTTGGCCCATTTTAAGCGCAGTGATGGGTTCAGAAGAAACCTCACCGTGACTATGTCGTCTTCTCCAGTCTCTGACCCTCTTGAAGTCTGCGTCAAAGCTTCCATCACAACCCCCAACAAGCTCGGCGACTGTAAGTCTCTTGTTTATGCCCGTTTGGTTAATGAGAAGATGTGACAAAATAGAAAAGAGAAACAGGGTTTGAATTTCTGCTCTTATTAGTGGTTATCAAGTAGGCAAGAAGGATAAACTTTCACCCAATTAACTGTTTAGGTTGAGGCAAACAGTTAGTGAGAAAACGGTTATTTAACTGCTCTTATTATTGGTAATCGAGTAGGCAAGAAGGTAAACTTTCACCCCAAATGAGTTTAATTTGCCGTTTGTTTACTAAGAAAATGTGATAAATTAGAAAAACAGAATAAGGGTTGGAATTTGTGCTCTTATTATTGTTAATCGAGTATGCTAGAATGATAAAACTTTCGCCCAAATGACTGTTACATTGTGACAAACGGTTAATGAGAAAATGGGAGAAAATAGGAAAGAAAAAAAGGTCTGAATTTGTGATCTTATTTGTGATTATCGAGTACGCGAGAAGGATAAATTTGCACCCTAATGGCTGTTAGGTTGAGACGTTTAGTTTATTTTTTCTCTTCCTTTTCTTTTCATCAATTTTCTCAGCAATTAGCTTCCATGTCAATTAGCTTGTTGTTTGTGTCATTTTTAGTATTGTCGTTATTTGATTTTTCATAAAATTTATGTACGAATAATTTCTATCTCTTAATATCTCTTTCTCTTTGAATTGGTTAGTATTGTTATTGCTGTTAATTGTTTGGAATTTGGAGCCCTTTGCCTGATTTCCATTTTGCTTCATGTGGATAATGTATGTAGTGGTTTAAACTTTAAACTAGTAGTGAGGTTTGTGAAATTGGCTATGCTTTGATTTTTTAATGAATGTAGAACTGAAAATATGGAAAAAAGAAAAAGAAAAAAGAAATGGATTGATAATGGAAGTGCATAAATTGCTTGAGAATTTTGCTGTTGGACCATGTGATTGCAACCACCAGAAATTGATTAACTAATTTTGCAACCGCCAATTCCTGGGAATCACTCCTTTTTGACCAACGGTTTGGGCCATTTGAGGCGTAATGATGGTTCAGAAGAAACCTCACGGTGACTATGTCTTCTTCTTCAGTCTCCAACCCTCTTGAAGTCTGTCAAAGCTTCCATCACAACCCCCAACAATCTCGGCAACTGTAAATCTTTCTAATATGCCATTTGGTTATTGAGAATATGGGAGAAGATAGAAAAGAAAAATAGGGTTTGAATTTGTGCTCTTGGTAATTTAGTAGGCAAGAAGGATAAACTTTGACCCAAATGATTGTTTGGTTGAGACAAACGGTTAATGAGAAAATGGTAGAAAAAACGAAAGCAAAAAAGGGTTTGAATTTGTGCACTTACTAATGGTAATCGAGTAGGCAAGAAGGATAAACTTTTGCCCAAATGAGTTTAATATGCCTATTTTGGTTACTGAGAAAATAGAAAAGAAAAAAAGGGTTTGAATTTGTGCTCTTATTATTGGGAATCGAGTACACAAGAAGTATAAACTTTCACCCAAATGACTGTTAGGTTGAGAGAAACGGTTAATGAGAAAATGGGAGAAAATAGGGAAGAAAAAAAGGGTTTGAATTTGTGCTCTTATTATTGGTAATCCAGTATGCAAGAGGGATCAACTTTCACCCAAATGGCAGTAAGGTTGAGAGAAACGGTTAATGAGAAAATGGGAGAAAATAGGAAAGAATAGAAGGGTTTGAATTTATGCTTCTTATTATTGGTAGTGGTATTGGTAAGAAGAATAAACTTTTACCCAAATGATTGTTAGGTTGAGACGTTTTGTTTATTTTTTCTCTTCTTTTCTTCTCAGCAATTAGCTTCCAGGTTAATTAGCTGTTGTTTGTGACATTTGTAGTATCGTTCTTTATTGCAGTTTTGCAGTTCTTTTATTTTTCTTTGAAATTTAAATGTGAATAATTTTTATCTCTTACTTTCTCTGTCTCTCTGAATTGATTAGTATTATTGTTATTGCTGTTAATTGTTGAGAATTTGGAGCCCTGTTCATGATTTTCATTTTGCTTTCACGTGGTTACTGTAAGTAATGGTTTAATCTATAAATGAGGCTTGTGAAATAGGCTGTGCTCTACTTATCAAAAAAAAAAAAAAAAAGGCTGTGCTTTGATTCTTTAACGAATTTATAAGTGAATGCAAGATTTTTATTTATTTATTTATTTTTATTTTTAAAGAAGGGGTTGAGAATTGAAGTGCATAATTTGTTTTAGAATATGCAGATTAAAATACTTTTGGACCATGTGAGTGCAGCCTTAAAAGTTTAGATTTTTCATGCTTATGCTAGGAACTGGAGATGACTGATTAGGTTCCCAGAACATTATCTGCTCAATGTGGTTGTTGGGTAGAGAATGGTGCTGAAAGATAAGGGAGATGAAACAAAAAATTGAAAAAAAATAATAATAATTGGATTTTCTCCAGTTAAACAATAGTTTTCTTTTTTATTATATTTTTGTCATAACCTCGGGATTGGATGAAGGCAACCATTTTGTTCAAATGATATCAAATTTTAGTTTTTTTATCCAGTTTGCCGATCCATACCCCTTTAACAAGACTTCTTTAAATGTCAACTATTTAATGAAAATCTCATTTTATTAATTTCCATCTTAAATTCACGTTCTTTTATTGTTTACAAGAATTGTGTTTCCTTCAAACCTCAATCAATCAAAAAGCAATTCTTTCACTGCATTGGCATGTATGTAACCCCTTATTCAATTAGGAAATGAGTTAGTAGAAGGATGCAATGCAATACACTAGTTTCTGTGCTAGTTTTAAAGCAATGGTTTTGTTTTGTTTTTTTTTTTTCACCTGTTGATTTTCTTTAAGATTGTGTTTCCAGGCCCATTTACACAGAGAGTTCTACTCACATTGGAGGAGAAGCACCTCCCTTATGACGTGAAGTTGGTTGATTTGGCCAACAAGCCAGAATGGTAATAATTAGAGTAACCCATTTGAGCCAAATCTTATTAATTTATCTTTTTTCAGCTATATTCAAATATCCCTTCTAACTGCAGGTTGCTTATTCAATTTTCTGGATGTAGGTTCTTAAAAATAAGTCCAGAAGGTAAAGTTCCAATAATAAAGCTTGATGAGAAGTGGATTGCAGATTCAGATGTTATCACACAATCGCTTGAAGAGAAGTTTCCTGAACCACCTCTGGGAACACCACCTGAGAAGACTTCAGTGTATGTCATATGTTATTTTCTTTAATTTTTCCTCCAGTAAAGGGTGTATATTATATGTTCACCGCAAAAATGCATATAGCTTTACTTACTGTAGGAAAAAGTTCTAGTGGATGAGATTTTTTATTTTTATCCCCAACTAGAGGGAATTCATAATTTTGATGTGTGCTAAGATGCCACAAGCTGTTGTATAAGAGTTCAAAATCTTCCCAGTTTTTCGATAAATATCATGTGGATGCATCCATATACACAAGAAGAATATAAAAGGAATTCATACAAAGTATACTTTCGTTTTGGCAAGAACTCTACCGAAGAATCTAGCAGATTTGAGGAGCTTTATAGCCTTCCAAAAGAGAGCTCCAATTTTATGTTTAGAGAAACAAATAAAATTTTCTACCCCTTCAACGGTTTTCCTATGCCTGTCCCCTAAACACTTCACCATAGTCATATTCTAGGTCACTTGTGGTACTGTTTTGGCCCATTTGACCCACATTGTGAAACCTCAAACTAAAAAGTATGTTTTCCGCCAATCTACCCATTGATCCCTAAATAGAGTTCAAAGGCTTCCCATGTGTCTTCATTATATTAAAATTTAGGAGTGGTTGCTTGTTTAATTGATAAAAGTTTGAACTATAAAGTTTGAAAAGGTGCTTGTAATTTTGAGTTCAATCAATTTATGCAAATATTGTTAAATGAATTAGGAGTGAACAACCAAGTTGTGGACCTGTTAAGGTCTCACTTCAGCAATCAATACGGGAAACCCGCCAATACCGGAGAGAAGTTGGACGGTATTCCACAGAGTGTAAGACATGAAGGGTTGGTCTTCAGCTTGTTAGTCTTTCTGTTTAATATTTGGACTTTTAGTTTGTAACCTTAGTTAAAAATTAGAATTTTAAATCCACTTATCAAAAATAAATAAATAAATATTATAAAACATTTAGAGAATATGTAAGCTGCTTTAACAGTTATTGATATTGTGAGTCTCTTATGTTTAGTAGTTGGCGAGTACTCTATTTTTGGTATAATTTTGCAAGATGTTGTATCTTCAAGGTTTAAATCAGATCACATTTCCTAAGTGTTGCAGAATAACATGTGTGGATTTATGAGCAGCAACTTGTCTCATTTTTTCAAATATCTTCCTGTAGTGGATCAAAGATCTTCTCCACATTTATTGGTTTCCTTAAAAGTAAAGACCCCAATGATGGAACGGAGCAAGCATTACTTGACGAGCTGACTGCTTTCGACAATTATATCAAAGAAAATGTGAGGCTCCTTGTGTTGCTGTTGCTATTGCTACTATTAATTTCTTTCTAGTTCCATGTTAAAAGTGTATAAAGTAAAACACTCTGTATTCTGAAAATAAATATTGGCTTAATGGATGAAGCTTACTCAATATGTTTAAACAGTATAAAAAGCTGTGGTATGTTTTGGCCAATCAATTTCATTTTCTGGAACATGTGCTGTCTGCTTGAATTTGGAAGTTCTCATTTTGGTGCCTCTCTATTAAGATAATCACTTGTTGCAGTTTCATGTGCAGAGAAACTATATATATTTCTATATAAATATATCCAAAAAAAAAAAATAGTATCTAATGCAATACTTTCTGATTTTGTTACTTGAAGGGACCCTTTGTGAATGGAAAAACAGTGTCTGCTGTAGACTTGTCCCTTGGGCCAAAGCTGTACCATCTAGAGATTTCTTTGGGGCATTATAAGAATTGGTCTGTTCCAGATTCACTTCCCTATGTAAAATCCTACATGAAGGTACGTCAAGTACAAGTCAAACCTCACGAATCTATTCTTTTCCATTTATAGTCCATGATTTGCAAAGCATGTGTACGTTAATGTTCATTGCCAAAAGAATGATAGGTTTTTAGTTAAAGAGCATTGTTTGGTTACGCTACTTGATTCAACATGGTGTGCCTGAAATTTTTGTTAACTTTTACGTTGCAATGATGCTTTTGTTTTTAATCTACCTACTGTGTGAAGTTTGTGAACACATTGCTTTCTGATGTCCAGTCTGAGGATGTCCGGGGGATGTCCCGCAAGGCAGCCATAAATGCATAGGAAACTGATATAGACCAATTTACTTTTTAAATAGCTTTTGTTGTCTCAAAATCTGCTAAAGCTTTTAGGCTTAAAATTGAATCTCTTCGAAACCAGCTTGATAAATGTGGGATCAAGATTAAGAATAAAGAGAGAGACCAGCTAATCAGGTGGAAGTAGGATATTTAGCAGATGTATCCTTATTTTATTTGATAAAGAAATTTGTGCCATGTTCGGAACTAGCTTAATGGAGTTGCAGACTGAGAGAGATGAAATCTCACCACAATTCATAAAATTACATGAACTCGGCCTATTAACTATATATAAATGCACACATATTTAGGTTCATAGATAAAGGGTGGTTGTTCCCCAACAATGGCTGTGGGGCAGGGCGACTCTGTAGAACATTCGTATTATCTGAATGAAGTGGCTGCCGGTTTTAAGACTAAAACCTACTTTTTCAAGTTTCACAATATGAGCTTCCACCGTTACACTGAGCAATTGTCACTACTATATAATATAAAGTGGGGGAGAGAGGGAGAAGTATATGGATCTTATTGAAGCTTTAAGAAGTTTTAGGAGACTTTTATCTTATATTCTTAGTTTGAAAGAAACTCTTTTCTGTGTTTAATGCATTCAATTATTTCTTCTTCTTTTTTGGCAAGAAGATAAAATGAGATTAAGTAAAAATAAAAAAATAAAAAAATAAAAAACTATTTAGAATGCTACAAGGAAGGCATTCGTTCATGGTCTTAATTATTCAAGCTTCTTTTGTTCATCCTCGGGAATAAGAACTTCAATGACTTAATTTTTCTTCTAACCAGTAAAATGGTAATTATAAATCTGATCCAGCAGCTAATCAGGGGTTTTATATGTTGCACTGCCAATAATGAACGATACATGGACAGCAGATAAATGAGCTTCTGTGAACTTGTGATCTCAGTCTTTAATACATAGGCATGCTTCTTTGATATCTCGCAAATTAGTTTGGTTATGAGCTGTGAATGTCAAATCCAGGGTGTCTTAATAAGAAAATTTTCTTCGAGGGTGTTTTGGTTGGGTGGGTGGTTATGGGGAATGGGTTGGAAGGTCTCTTAGTGTGTTAAGTAAAAAATAGGAAGAAAATGATGAAACTTAAAATTTTAACAAACTAAAGGTTTTGGTTGCATAAATGGTAGGGAGGAGTTTCAGACTTCAGCCTCTGGATGAGAGTGTTATTCCTCCGAATCTTTCAAAAATCTGGATCTCTTCCCCAACCAATTTTTTACTTCTGGGATCAGCCAGGTTGGAAGGAGAATTGGGTTGGTTTCCTGGCACACAAACTATTCGGGACAACCTTTCAGTAAAAGGAAAAAATAAAAAAAATGAAAAAAATAAAAAATAAAAAATTTGCCCTTTACAAACCTAGGGTCACTTTCTTGCCCTTTAAGTTGGGGAAGGTGTTGGTCCATACACAGCTGATTAGAAATTTCTTCTTACGAATCTGCTGTCCACTGCTCATAGTATATGCACATTTATATATGCTTATATATGTTTGGTGGAACTCCTTCCTTTATATTCATGTTTAACTAGTAAGTGTTAAATGTCGCATCAAAAATTCAATATGATTGAATGAGGCATCTTTTTTTTTAGTCCCAGTTATGCAAATAACTTATCCTGGGATAACTTTTATCCATCTTATCGGTTGCTTTTAACCATGTTCTATTGTGACATTCAGACAATCTTCTCCATGGATTCATTCATCAAGACACGAGCTCTGCAAGAGGATGTGATTGAGGGTTGGCGACCAAAAGTGATGGTTTAAAATCGGTCTGTAGTTATTACCCAGCATTTTTTCAGCTCTACATTTCTCTTTAAGATGTAAATGTGAAACTTTGTATTCTTGGTTGGCTTGTGTTCTTACCTTGAAATCAAGTGCGATACTTCTTATGCCAATTGTTTTGATGCATTATATTAATTCATTTTTCGTTGCCCCCACACCCGTGAATTCCAAGACTTATGTTACTTCTTAGTTCTTGCGTGCTTTACGAGCGCGCGCGCGCATATATATGTCAGAATAGTAGGTGGACTTAATTTTATTCTTTGTTCAAGCTTAGTTAGAAGAATAACTTACGAATTGGCCTACAATTGTTTAAGCAAGTGAGGTTTTGCGTGGTCAAATAGTTTCTAGACAATTTCAAGATCATTTCCATTACATGTAGAGAGAAGGCAAAGGTTTCTTTCAACATTATATACATTACATTCCTTTATAGGACAAGCAACATACAACCACTATGAACTATTTTTATTCCGGGGAAAAAAAAAAGTTATGAACTAGTTTTGTCGATAAGCAATGTACTTAGCTAAATGATACAATGGTGTAGCCTTGGCGGCATCAAAGTATCCAAGCTCTTCTATAGCTCTATCCACCAAGTCACCTGAAAACTTCCTAGCCTTGTCGAGACCCATCAGCTTCGGATACGTCGCCTTGTCGCTGGCCAGGTCCTTCCCGGCCGTCTTTCCGAGCTCCTCCGATGACTTAGTGACATCCAGAATATCATCCACCACCTGAAACAAGAGTCCAATAGACCTAGCATAACTCCTCATCCTCTCCACTTCAATAGCATTTCCTCCCCCCATTATAACCCCACATACCACAGAGGCCTCCAAAAGCTTGGAAGTTTTGTGAACATGAATGTACTCCAAATCACTCAAGTTCACTACCTTTCCCTCACTGCATAGGTCCACAATTTGCCCTGCCACAAGCCCTTCTGAGCCAACAGCAGAGCCCAATTCAGCAATGGCTCGAACCACCCTGTCCGGTGACACATCCACGGTCCTAGCAGCTATGTGCTCAAAGGCAAGGGACAGGAGGGCGTCACCGGCAAGAACAGCAATTTCTTCCCCAAAAACCTTGTGGTTCGTAGGCTTGCCTCGTCGGAGGTCATCATTGTCCATGCATGGGAGGTCGTCATGGATAAGTGACATGGTGTTGATCATCTCTACAGCACAGGCCATTGGGATCGCGACTGACTCGTCTCCTCCTACTAACTCACAGGAGGCCATGCACAGGATTGGCCTAACGCGTTTTCCGCCAGCAAGAAGGGTGTACCTCATTGCCTCGTGAATCTTCACCGGCTCCTGCAACGGAACTGACTCATCTAGTGCCTTGTTCACTCTTTTCGCCTTTGTTGTCATGTATTCTCCGAACTGGAATTCAGGAACCGGGTAGCTGACCGGTTCACTCAGCCATTTCTCGAGCTGTTTTTGTTCCACAAATGATGTGTGTGCAGTATGTGTGGCCTGGATTTTCATGGGAACAAGTTTAAGGTAGCCATGTGAGGTTTTGGTAGGGTTTCTGAGACCATTGATTGAGTTCTTGAGAAGAAAAGAATTTTCATTGGTAAGGATGGTTGCAAGGAAGGCCATTGATGTGTGAGGTGTGGTGAAGAAGAAGAAGAGCTCTGTGATGATGTTGAGTGGGACAAATCTGGATGTATATAAAGCAAGTGATGGTGAGAGATGCTGTTTTGATGCTCTAGGTCAGTGGCCTGTTGTTATTCCCGTTAAGGTGGCTTGGACTGTAGTCTTGAAATATATTAGATTCTTTAATGATCTTTGTTTGGGGCTAAACAAAGTTTTTGTCTTCTTTTCAAACAGTTTAATGAGAGAATTTTCAGTGTATGATATACTTTAGATGCTATTTTTTCAAAAAATAAATATAAAAATTCTATTCATTGTTGAGGTAGATCTTCAACATCAAGAAAGATAAACATGGAAATATTGGAGTTGACTATGTCCGTAATAGTTTCTCCATGCGAGCATGTTCACTGTAGTATCAATCTGCTTATGTCTTAATGTCGATCTCTGTATGCACATATACTACATGTTTACTTGACAGACGTGAAGTGTCTGCGACACGTGTTGTCAGATGTCAAATAGTTACACCACGTCTTGTTAGAACATCAATCGTATGCGAGTTTTCGCACATTTTGACTTTGTTTGGCTGTCAAATATAGCAGGGGGTGTCTCTGCCCCAAAATAAGCTAAGTTTGTCGTGGTTGTTCAATTCATTAAATCAAACATTTTTACTCATTTGGTATGCCTAGAGCAATAATACATGAAATCAAGAATGTGACTAAACAAGATTGGAGCATTAAGTCAAGTTTATCCATATGCACATAAATAGCAAAAATAAAATTTATTTTGACATCACATTAAGTGCTTAAAACATATTGGGTCCACGATTTAGTGAAAGTGCAATTTATTTGAGATTTAAAATCTGCCATATATATATTTTTATTTTTTAAGATGCTCTTTTTTCAAAAAATGAAAATAAAAATAAAAATTTGATCTCTTTGTACACCATAATTCTTAATCCATGATAATAATAACTTTACATTTGGTCATATATTTCCTTATTGTCTTTTTTATTTGGGATAATTACACTAACCTCCCTTAAGGTTTCTTCAATCTACACTGACCTCCCCTCTTATTTGTCATATTACACTCACCTCCCTCGAGGTTTGTATATATATAACATAGACCTCCCTTCTGTTAACGGAAAACACTGCTTCTGACGGAAAATGATGATGTTAGCACTTTTTATTTATCAAATTCCCATTCTACCCTTGTGAGCTTCAGTTTGGGTGACCATTATCTTCAACAAAACCCACGAGCTTCAGTTTGGGCTCACCATTCCGGTGAGCCTCCAAGACACATCGTCCAAGCAGCAGTGTAGTTTAAATGAACCAATTCGCAACCAAATCGGCAAGAACACTCCTCGGTGTGAAACCCAGTTCCGGCGAGCAAACTGCAACTCCGGTGACAACAATATCATTGTCTCTTGAGACCTTCCTTGGTTCTGGAGACAGCAAAACCTAGTTCGGACTGAATCACATTGGAACAAAAAAATTGTAGACAAAGAAACATAGATACACACCCAGAGAGAGAGCGCTTAGCTTTTGATAAGGGCAACAATGGTCATTGGGAAGGTAAAACTCGCAATGGGCGGTCTCTGATGGTGCCGGGAAACTTCGTCAAGATGGGTCTTGAAGGTTGGCTGAAGCTAAAGATGATGCTGGACTCTCGCTGGAACTAGGTGTTGCCTAGGAAGCTACGACTATAATAGTGAATAGTCGCGATTCCGGCGACGGTAGTGAGCAACATAGTGTAAGGATCCGGCCGCGATTCAAGCACTGAATTTAACAAGGATGGGCCGGCGAGCAAACAAGAACAGCGGCAAGCAATTATGAACAGCGGTAAAAGAGCTTACCGGTGAGGACAAACCGTGACATGGAGAACTCATCGACGAGGAATGAAGAATCCATTGGCAAAGCTCACGACGGCAAACGGCAAAGCTCAATTGCGAGCTCATAGTTTTGGCGTAAACCCTGTAGGGGTCCTTTCTTAAATGATGAATAATTGATAACAAACAGAATATCAAAAATACAAGGATGATGGAAACAAAGGAAATACTCAGAATAGGAGGAGGAAAAGAAGACCAATCAACGAGATTTTGATGGGGCAGGACGGATCTTACAGACACCTTGTGATAGCTCCTTTTCTCTACCCTTTTTCTTTTCATGGCATAATGCTATTTATAGACCCAGGTTCCATTGATTATTTATCCAATGGTTTCTTCTATGCACGACTTTTTGGCATATGTCATTTCTTAGCCCGATTTCATGCATAATCTCTGGGATTGGAAGGTCTAATCCTTTCATCGAGCCTTGCATTATGTTGCCATG
>JAOTQH010000046.1:2693224-2706052 GCA_025631255.1 Cornus kousa
CCCCCCCCCCCCCCCCCCCCCCCCCCCCCCCCCCCCCCCCCCCCCCCCCCCCCCCCCCCCCCCCCCCCCCCCCCTGGGGATATGTTTTCTTTCTCGACTCCTTTTCTTTGTCAATGTTTCTTGGTTGTCTCTCTCGTTTCTGTTTCTCATCATGACCATCTTTGTTAGGCATTTAATGACAACCCTTTTTACTATATTCTCATTCTTATATTCTTATCAATGTGATTATTTGGAGCAGCTGTTTATGTCTAATCATTGACATTTTGTAGTCATTGTATCATTCTCTGCAGCGGGGTAGAGTCCTCCATTTATTTATTTTTGGTTCTGTGAACTTGGGTTCTCGCCTTCGACCACAGGGAACTATCATTCGTTAGTACATAAAGGCTTTTTGTTTAATGGAATATGTTCTGGTTAACTCTGTTTTTCCTGGATTACAGCACCTAGAAGGAAATTGTGAACTTCTTAGCATCCAACGAATTGTGAAGAGGATTGTGCATTTCTTTTTGGGCAACTTTGTTGAGGTCTCCAGTTTTTGGGGTTGGGGTTCGAATGTTGAAGGATGACTGAGTTGGTTTGGTCCTTATGAGTATTGCCTAGTTCACAGCCTCCCAGTTCCCCCTCGTTTTGACAAAATATTCCATTAATTTAAATGAACAAAGCATTGTTGCCCCTTTCTCCCTCGTTTTGACCAAAAAAAAAAAAAATCTAAATGAACAACGCATTGTTGCTCTCCTTGAAGATGAAAGATTGACACACAATTGCATCAAATTATAGCTTTATGCTTCTTTTCAAAATTTTATGAATTTGTGGGATGTAGGGTTGGGTTTTTTAGCTAGGCTGTCCCATATTGTTTACTGCATGTAGTTGTTAACAGCTCAGGTATATTAATGTATCAGATTTGTATCATGATGAGGTAAATTTTATGTAGGATTTGACTTGGTTTAGAATGAATCTTAAAAAATCAATATTTTTTTTTAGTTTTGAACGATAACACTATTTCTTGTGTATGGATCCTGTGCTTATTGGTTCTCACTTCTGGAAATTGGCTATACATGGAAGAAACTTCTGATTCAACATCCATTAGTTTTGAACGATGAATGCTTTGTATTTTTCCTTCTTTTTTGGTCCAACAGTAAGTGATACTCACCTGGGTTTAGGACCCTACACATATACACCCCTACTTCCGCCAAGAGTTCCATGTTTAGTGATCAGAAATATATGTGGTTCATCATGTCTTCTTTCTCTTTTTAATAGGTTTACAGGTGCAGGGGTGGATATCATGGTCCTCTTTTTTCCACAACTGTGTTCAGTTTTCATGCTTCTGTGGTTGACTCTCTTTTTCTTTTTCTTATACCGCTGCATATAAAAATTGCCATATGACAAATTGTTTCAGGGGCGAAAAATGTCCAAAACATTGGGAAATGTCATAGATCCGATTGATACAATCAAAGAGTTTGGCACAGATGCTTTAAGATTCACACTTGCTTTAGGAACTGCTGGTCAGGTTTGTCTTTTGTCTTAAAAAATTTTAGACTGCATCATCATGCTTATGCATCTTTGTTTTCTAAGAAGAAGGTACATATCTACATAAATTGTTCATTTGTCAATGATTGTGTCACTTTCTTGCAGGATCTAAATCTATCCACTGAGAGATTGACTGCTAATAAGGCATTCACTAACAAACTATGGAATGCTGGCAAATTTGTGTTGCAGAGTTTGCCTGGTGAAAGTGATATACTTGCTTGGGAAACTCTATTGGCCTACAAGGTTTGTCCTCTAATTCACTTTTGAGGTCAGTGAAATGATATTATCTGACCAGTTTTAGTATTTTCTTAATGTTAAATACGAGGGAACTTCATTTAGTTCTTAGCACTTGTTAAGGTCTTGTAAAGGAAATCATGCAGTGTACGGTCGTATCATAAGACTATTAAATGAATGATAACATAATGTAAGTTTTATTTTGGTCGAGACAATTTTATAGGGTTTGTAGAGTCAACCCTTTAGGATTGGGGATAAAGTACTTTGTTATCGTTGTTGTCATAGATGGTTCCAGGCTCCAATAGTATAGTGGGTTGGGCTGTAGAGTTAGCTCCTTGAGATCTACTTCATTTACTCTTAGTGTTCCCTCTCTCTAGCTCTCCAAGGGACAACCAAGGTGATCACAGGAACTTGAACCATCTGTTTTCGAAATTCAAAGTTAGTTTTTTTTGAATCGGGAAGATCACTCTCCCAAAAGTTCTTATTTTTACCCAAGTTGAAGAACCAAGTGGAAACCATCTCAAAGTAATTGAGGACACTTCCCAAACCATTTCCTACCAACTATGCTGCCATTACACTAGAGGAGGGTATGAACACTGAGTTGGAACGAAAAATTGCAGTTTTTTGGTTGAGATATGTAGGAAAGATATAATAGCATGTAGTTTAAATTGTTTAACTAAGGGTATGGCAAAACATAATCATTTACTCAACCCCAAATAGTTGGGAAAAGGCTTTGTTGAATTGACTACACACTGGCTTGGCATGGCCTGAATTGGAGACAGCCAACTTAAAGTCTTGGCCTGCCCAGCCATTAATTTTGTTTGTCGTGGCCATGACTAGGCCACACTTAAGCCCAAATTTGAGCTTAGGCTGGGTTTGAGATGTGCTTGCCTAGACTTATCTTGATTTAAGGTAGTCCAAAAGTCAATGAAGAAAATATTTTTTTCCCTACTGTCAAAAATGAATATCACAATTTATATGTCTCTCCATTAAATTGAATGAATAAAATTAATAAAAGTGAATTAAGTTTAATTGTATGTAGTAAAAGTGACTCCAAATGCATACCTTATTAATATATTACATCCATGTATACAGCATATTTGCAATTGTTATCAGTGAGTTAATAAAGGAGTTGCATATCATTCTGCATTTGGCACAATTATACTGAAAGAGAGTAGCATTGTTTTATACTGTATGCTGAAAAAGTTTTGTTTATAATTTCCTGTTTTCAGTTTGATGAAGAGGAGTCTCTTGTCAGGCTACCTTTGCCAGAGTGTTGGGTGGTAAGACAGTTCATGAATGTGTTTTATGCAGTGCCAATCCATGATTCTCCAATAATTTTGAATGGTACTATCTAATATTCAGGTCTCAAAACTTCATATGCTTGTTGATATGGTCACCACAAGTTATGACAAGTATTTCTTTGGAGATGTTGGAAGAGAAATATATGATTTCTTTTGGGGTGATTTTGCGGATTGGTATGTCACTTTTAATGTTTCAGCAGCTTATTACAAAAAATAAATAAATAAAAGAGCATTGTCCTAACTAGTTGGGATCAGCTAGCTTGCATTTAGAACATACATACTCCGTATAATTTATCTTGTGCTGGTAATTTCTAGATTAGCAAAATTTACTTGTCATGGATGCTTATCAATGAATAGTCTTTCAGCTCATAATTCTTCCATTTGAATTTCCAAGTCCAAAATATTTATCAATCTTTCAGTTGCATACCTAATTTTCTATGTAAAAATTAAGTGAAATACAAACACAGCTTATGCTTGCTGGACTCTAATGAGTCAAGTTACTGTGAATGTATCAATGTAAAGCTGATTCATGTCGGTTTTCTCCATGATGTGTGGTTATAGTATCCAACCGTTGTTATGGAACAGATCTCTCTATTTGTGAGCTGGATCATTCCATATGTAAAACAATTATAGTCAACTTAATAGTTAGTTGATTAGAACTATTTGATACATTCTGTTTCTTTTTACATGCCAACTTTATAGCTAATTACTCTTTTTTAGTGTTATACAGTTGTGTTAATTAATGGTTCACAGTTCAACTTTTAGTGGTTTCTACACTCCAAAAGACACTGTAATTTGAATAATTTTTTTCTTTCTAAATGATCAAAATGTTTGTTTGTAAAATCAACATAAATCTGTTACGGACCTACCAAAAAAAAAAAAAAAACAATATTACTGCAGTGGGAGTATGGCGAAAATTAACAGATGTGGCACTCTTGATAATGATTCAAAGAGAAGAAATTTATGATATAAGCTTTGTTAGGTTCTATTTGTTGATTTAATCAGTTTTAGTGATTAATTCTGTTTTTGGTTTGAAGAATCCAGTTTGGTAAATGGATAAAAATGATTATTACAGAACACCTAAGATTCATTCTTACCCGAGAGTAGAAAAAAAAAAAAAAAAATCTAAGATTCATGTCCCTACAACCAACATTTGAATCCAAAATTGTCCCATATAAATAGGACTTGGAAAAAAAAATTAGATTCATGTCCCGACATATTACTTCAATAACCTATATTTATATATGCCACTGCTCTAGTTCTTATTACACGACTCTAACAGGAATTGAACCTGGGCTAAGTTTTGACAACTCTTCTAGAAGATTATAGTAGCTAGAATGAAGTGAAACTTTTAGCTGCTTTGTTCACTATGGGCCTTTTGGGTATGCGTTTTGTTTTAACCCGAAACAAAACAAGTGTTTCGTTGTATGGTGTTTTGAATAGTAATCGGAAGCATGTTTGGTAATTGCAAAATTTTTGGAAACAAAAACATAAAAACATGTTTGGTAAAAAAGTGTTGTAAGTTTGAAAAATATAATGGTTAGTTTAAAAATGTCATTTAAGAGTTTTTAACTTTTTACTGTTCATCTTCACAGTACTGTTTCTACAGTGCTGAAACATTTAAAAACACCACATTGGTGTTTTGATTTTTGGCCACTATTCACGAAACGCTTTGGCACGGTGCAAAACATTACCAAGAGTGTTTTTTCCACTGTTCACTGCTACCCGACAAAAACAAAAACACCAAAAACAAAACGCAAACGAAACAGGCCCTATATTTGTGATTTTGAATTTATGATGCTGATTCTCTTGTCACTACAATTTGAAAAGTCCTCAAGTTGGGATTTTCTTAAAGTACAACTTTGCAAAATGTATTTCCGTGATTAATGCCAAGATGTGCATTCCAAATATCATCAAAGTTCATTTCACTAACTTAAATTAAGAAAAAAAAGAGGGGGGTTGGTGGTGGTGGTGGGTGTTGGGCGTGGACTGTTCAAACCAACTGCAACGAGGGCTGATATTGAAGAATTTTTTTTATTGCAAAGTTTGTGACATTTCCACAGTTTAACCTTAATTACACAAATGAAATTCTTGGAGCTCGTGGAGAAAATCTGTATTGAAGATGTATATGTGTTTGTGTAATCAACCCATGAATAGTTTGCTGGATTTTTGGGTTCATTTATTTTAATATACATGATAGTGCAATATTTCATATAAAATGTTAATTTTTAGTTTGAATTGGTGGATTTTTCTTTGATTCAGTATTATCATGATTTTTCCAATTCCATGCTTTTTCCTCTTCGAGTTGTACTTTTTTTGTTTGTTTGTTTGAGTTTCTAAAAGATAACAAATAGCAATAATCAAAATGAGTAAAGTTTTTAGTTTGTAACCACAGTTACAAATACTAAGTGAAGGTTGACCGAAGACTTTGGGGCATAGTGGTTAAGTGCTGACATGACATTTAGAATGGAGGTGGCCCCAGGGCTAAATATCGTAAGTAAAAAAAGAGAGATGTTTTGGACTTGTAATTTGCATGAGATATAGTTCTGTCCAAATTTACTCTTTCTAGGCATAAAAAAGCTCTAAAACCCTAGTTTAAGCGGGTACTTAGCGGCTTCCTTTTGAGTCCACTCTGTTTAAAATTTTCACGCTTAAGCTTAACGGGTGTAGTGTTATCAACTCACTGGATTTCTGGTTATTAAAATGAGTGCAATATATCCTTAGGTTGGATTAGTGATGTAGTCTGTGTGATCAGTGAGATCCAGTTCGCTTGAACCACTTGATGTTGTCCTAATTGGTCATTTGTATCCTGATTGCTAATTAATTGTTTGGATTTGTAAGCTGTCACCGTTACTTACATTTTATGATCTGTTCACATTTCCTTTTGAGCAATGCAATATAATTTGACATTCTATACAAATTTACTTAGAATTTCATGACTCATTTTGGACCTATCACCAAAGGATAATTGATGTATCTTGTAATTTTACAAATGCTACTGCCTCTTTGTTCTCGCTGAATATTCTGTATAAAAGTTCTAGTAGTTTAACATTTTCCTTTCCCTTTTCTTCTTGAGATGGTTAATTTTTCTAGATTTTCCCCTAGGTATATTGAAGCTAGTAAAGCTCGCCTTTACCACTCTGGAGGTCATTCAGTTGCTTCGGTAGCGAAGGCAGTTCTTTTATATGTTTTCGAAAACATACTCATAATGCTACATCCATTCATGCCATTTGTAACTGAAGAACTGTGGCAGGTAATTTTCTGAATTTAAATTCTCTAGCTATAAATGGTAAATATTTTTTTTGTTCTTCCTATATGATCTTCTATTCAGATATTTTGGGAAATTTCTTGAAAGTTGATATGCGTATATGCCTCCTTAATAAAGAATGATACAAATCATAGCTACCATGGTCTGGATTAAATTGTTAAAGCTCATAATCTGCGATTTATGTTCAATCGATGACTTGCAACTACTGAGGTTTACCCTTCAGAATTGTTTACTTGTTTGTTTGTTTTGTTTGTTTTGTTTTGTTTTGTTTTTTTGTTTTTGTTTTTTTATTATTTTTTTTTTATTTTTAATATGAAGACATACAAGAGAGGGTCATTTAAGAAAAATTAGAAATGATTTTTTTAAAAATTAACTGTAATTGGAGATACGGCTTGTAATAGAAAAGTATGGAAAAAGAGAATTCATATGAGATAAAAGGCAAGGATGGTGATGTGATGATGACAATATGAGAGGGTCATTTTCTATTTTACTTTTAGAGTTATTATGTGATTATTTGAAAATTTATTTTCAGCATGGGACAGTGAACATAGGAAAACAAGCCCAGAAGTAGTAACATGAAGTTTCAAGCTTTTCATGTATATTTATTCTATGGTTGAACTAATCAATCAACAAATCAGTTTGATATACATATGCCATATGTCACCCCACTAGTGTCCTGGCTGTTTCAGTTTAGAGGCACATTTACTGCACTTATAGAAAGCATCATTTATGCGACTTATTACCTTATATCTTAAACACATGGTGTTTCTGCTTACTGCTGCTACTTTTTATATACATTTGTGCTTTCTCTTTATCAGCCTTAATACAACACGCGTCTTTATTACTTCTCTTATAAAGTTTGGGGAGAAAAAAAGGCAATGTGGTGCCAAATCTTGCTGTATGTGGCTTTTGAGGCACAAAACCTTTTGATGCAGTCTCCTTATATATATCATTTCTGCCCTCCTGAGTTTTTTTTTTGGCTTTCAACATAATCTGCTGATGAAATTCCTATAATTTAAAACCCAAAGTGAAATGGAGTGTCGGAATTTTTCTGCCACTTGGAGTTTTTAATTTGCATGTTATATCTTTCTGTGGATTTTCTAACCATTGGATTTCCCTACAGGCACTCCCCAACAGGAAAGATGCTCTTATAATATCTTGTTGGCCACAGACTTCACTTCCAAGGCATGCTAACTCAATAAAAAGATTCGAAAATTTACAAGCACTTGTGAGTTCAATAACTTGTTCTTTCTCCTCCCTCAACATCTCCTCTTCCATGCTGCCCTTGTAAATATATCTTTCATGGAAGCTAAAATAGTCCTTGATTTTTTTTTTTTCCCTTTTTAATATTTAGACAAGAGCGATTCGAAATGCTCGAGCCGAATATTCTGTTGAGCCGGCAAAACGTATATCTGCATCTATAGTTGCTAATTCTGAGGTCCTCCAGTATATTTCTGTAAGTATTGATTCTCTTTTTCTGGTTTCCACAGTCTGGTCGTGTGCATGTTTTATTTATAACACTAGCTGGCTACTTTTGCATTTGATTGCTGAAAATTAGTGCTCTGTGTGGTTTACTAGCTATATTATTGCACTCTTTTTAAACATGCTTGTTTCACGTACTTTTTGGTCAAATTATGGTTGGGATCATACATAGCTCAATATGGATCCCACCCTTCTTCAACGGCCTACTATATTATATTGATGTGTAGTCAAGAGTCAAAGTATTTCAAATTTAAGGGTAAATTACACTTACGTCCCCTCTAGTTAGAGTTTATTACACTTACCTTCCCTGTGTTTTGGATAATTACAGTTACCTCCCTTCTAGTTACATGTGTGTAACAAACTGACCCCTGCCGTCAGTTTCACCAACAGTCAGATATGGTCAACGCAGATGTGGCAAGTTTTTTAGTTTTATATAAAAGATTTGTCCTTCAAATTACTGTGAAGACACTTTGTCAATTATTTGTGCGAAAAGACAATTATACTTCCAACTTACGACATTTCCGTCAATCTAATTTTCTTTAATTAGGGGTATAATTGTCTTTTTGCACAAGAAGCATTGGACAAAAGTGTTTTCACAGTAATTTGAAGGGCAGATTTGTCATATGTAGCTAAAAGCCTTGCCACATCAGCATTGGGCTGGGATCGGTTTGTTATACACATGTAACTAGAAGGTAATTATCCAAAACACAGGGAAGGCAAGTGTAACAAATCCTAATTAGAGGGGAGGTGAATGTAATTTACCCTAGATTTAAAACTAACATTAGAAAATCTTTACTTCAATATTTTTATGAGTGAAGATAAGGGAATAATAAAAATTGATAGGCAAGAGATACTCAAATTATTGTTATTTCAATATGCAGAAGAGAATGCAGGAATTTCTCCTGAGATTTTGAGGTGATGAAATGAAAACTGGCAATTGAACTGTTGTGTGATCATACGACAAAATTAAAGGAAAATGTGCAAGGAACTATAATTTCAGCTAAGGCTTTAGAGTATAAGATGTCGGGTATGGATGTTAAAACACTACAAAAAATTGAATAGCGTGCATGTGTGAGTCAATCATCAAAATGTTGGTGTTGCATATACAGTTCAGGTATTAATTTTCTTTTGCACTTGGAACACTATAACTTTATACAGTTGACAATTTAATGTAACTAGTATTCAATGACTTAATTATTCTAATAATTTATAATTTTGGGAGGAACCAGTTTGGTACCATAGAGGATAGTTAATAGCTGTATTATTTAACAGTTAATAATCTTTAAAAAAACTATCGTGATATAAACTAATAGAATGAAATATGTATAGAAATGTGAAAATTTATTAATAAGTTATTAATATTCTCAAATGGCCAGTTTTATACACGGTGCTTTTCCTTAAAGTTAATAGCTTTATTTGTATCATATTATGAATTTTTATACTTTTGCCTTAGAGAGGAATTGGGCAACATGTTTTGTATAGGGAAAATGTTTGAAATATCGTTGAGAGGTATTTACCATCTGTTTTCTTGTATATTTGAAGTTTCAAAAGTTTCGGCCAACCATGACTCCGGAATTTAAGTACCTAATTAGATTAATAACTTCATTGTCTCCCACAATTTCAACTGATTCTAGATCTGCTGAACTCGGGAACCTATTACCTATACTGATTTCGCGTGATGCTTTCTTAGGTAAATTAAGTGTCTGGGGGCTGCTAGCAGAAGGTTAATGTAGCAATTGTTATTGGTAGCAACAACCTTTACAGAAATGTATGTGTGCATTCTACACAGATTTCTTACACATGTCAATATATGTTATGTATATGATGCAGAAAGAGAAGGATGTTTTAGCTCTTCTCTCCAGGCTAGATTTACAAAACATTCATTTTGCAGATTCTGCTCCAGGTATGTTTACATAACAGCAATGTTCTTTTGGCCAAACATAGGTCATCTATGTTTTACGTTTTCTAGCTCATGTTTACCATCAATTGTCTTAATAAGGATAACATGTTAAACTATTACCATTCTGGTGGATCTCAACACCACCAACAATGCTTCAGGCGATGCAAATCAATCTATCCATCTTGTTGCTGGTGAAGGTCTAGAGGCGTATCTCCCTCTTGCTGATATGGTAGATATCTCTGCTGAAGTCCAACGCCTGTCCAAGCGTCTCTCCAAGATGCAAATGGAGTATGATGGGCTTGTAGCTCGCTTGAGTTCTCCTAAAGTATGAAATTTGAATTTTTCTTGCTCATTTTATTTCCATATAATCATCTTTGAATTAGTGCACATGCAAGTGCAGCAAAATTATGATATATCCATCACATCAGGCACTTTTTTCTCTTGGTTCCATGCATCCACCATACATAAAAATTTCCGTTTCTCATTTTTTATTACTGAAAATAATGAGGAATCCAGCACGTATGATGTTTAGAAAAGGTCTCATGTTTCTACCTGTTTTAGCCATTTTTTATATCCACTACAAACAATCCTGTCTTGGTGACAATGTTCAAAGGTGGCATTGTACACTGTACTGGGACCAAGCCGGGAGATTTGGACATGTAAGATGTTTGCTGTGAAAAGGATCTGTCAATAGCATTTGCTGTTTTGGTCTGCATATGTCTATGCATTAGTTTCAACAAGTGGTCTTAGTGTTGCCATTACAAAAAGACAGTTGCAAGAAAAACAGTTCCTTTTGGGACAAAATATATTCTATTTGACTATGCTTCAAAGTTTCAGGTTCTTATAAAATGTCCTGTCGGTGTTGAAACTGCAGTGTCTATTATGGATGTAGACCACCAATGTTACTATAATGTTTGCCCGGGACGTATTAGTTTTATTTCTTTTTCTTAAACATGTAATCTTATGATGGCCTACATACTTTGTTTTGCTGTCTGCAGTTCGTTGAAAAGGCTCCCGAGGAAATTGTACGCGGGGTTCAAGAAAAAGCTGCTGAAGCAGAAGAAAAATTAACTCTCACCAAAAACCGTTTAGCTTTCCTTAAATCTAAAGTTTTGGTCCCAGAATAGATTTTACAAGTGGTTAGTCATCATATTTTCCTCAAATCCACATTTTCCACTGGAATCATCCAGGTGCCAATCCAGACTACAGTTCCCGCGTGCTTCCTGACGCCTTCCTTATGGCTCATTTATATACCAGTCTCATCACAAGTGTTGTGACAGTGGTCATATCCTCCTGAAAACCAGTTGGAGAACAGTTACAACAATATGTCTTGGCCGTAGATCAGGTCTTGGATAAAAGCTTCAAGGATAAACTAATTCATCTTCTTGTAGGGCTTTCTAACAGAAGCTGCATCTATGTTGATGTACGGTTATTTTTTTTTGTAAACATTTTTTTGCATAGGCTTGATCCGTTGCCGCTAAGTTTTGTATATTTACCGTCGTCCTTTTCTCCTAAGATTGCATTGTATGTAAATTCGTGTTTGTTAGTGACAATATTAAAATATGAAAATTCATGAATTCCCAATAGGTCCTCTAAACGTGTAGGTCTCCAAGTGATTTGATGGAGGCAAGAAATAATGTGGGTCGATTATAGCATTCATGTGACATTATTTTGAGTTAACTGTAAAAAAATCTCTCTACTTCTACGTCTACGGTTTTGCAGATATTTTTCTAACTATGGAACTTATTCTCTCAACTATTTAAAAGTTGGGTTGCTACTTACTGTCTGTTAAGATGATGTTATGAATGAATTTATTTTGTATCAATTCCAATACTACTTATTAAGAATTAATCCGTCAAGATCACATATACGCATATAAGTCGCTTCTTAATGAATACGTATACTCATCACAAGACAATAGTACATATTTAGAATAGTGTGAAAGAGTTTTGTCAATTTGTATTTTTATACTTATTACTCAGTATTGACTTGAAGTATTAACGCTTATCAGAAAATCTCTACTACGGCATATGTGTAATAAATAATTCAAAAATATAATGTTACATGTCTACTCCATCCCTCACATTTTGGTTCATGTCATTCCTTCAACACACTTGTAACTCGATAATACATCAGATTCCTAACCATATATATGGGGAAGATTTGAATGTTACTAATTAAAATCTAATTTGTAGAACTCTACTAACTTCTAATCTATTCTGGAAAAAAATTGTTCGATCATCTTACACTTTACCAACTTCTTCTACTCTATTCTAAAAAAATTGTCGGATCATGGTCCACAATCTCTACATGTCGAGGAATTTAGAACTCTACTCCATTAATGTGTGAGCTACTTTGACCAATGTAACAAATATATGGGCTGCTATTTGGGCTATTATTTTCAAAATATAGCACGTGGGTTTAAAATGGACTCTGTGACATGCCAAATGGGTTGTGTGCCAAATATAACACAACATATAGCTATTGTCAAATCTACTATTGCTTTCTTCCTTTTCTCTTTTTTCTCGCATGGGTTGCCAATTTGGTGTTGGGCTGCCAATTTGGTATTGTGCTTGTGTATATATATATGTAAGTTGTGCTTATATATGTATATATATATATATATATATATGTTAGTGTTGTGTGTATATATATGTATATGTCTGTTGTGTTTGTGTATATATATGTCTGTTGTGCTTATATATATATATATATATATGTCAGTGTTTTTATTTATTTATTTTTAATAAGGCAAATAAGCAAAATAAAATACAAACACTCACACAAAAAAAGAAAAAAAAAAAAATATAAATATATATAGTTGTTGAAAATTGTAGTTGGGTTGTTGAAAAATAATGGTTGTTGAGTCAAAAAATAGCATTTGGGATGAAATGCCCCATTGGAGCAGAATTGTTAAAATATAGCAATACTGTAACTCCTCTCAAAATATAGATTTGGTATGCAAAAATAACATTTTGCATTGTAGATGGTCTAAGCTAACAACTATAGTCAAACATTTTATTTGAGAATAGCTCTCAAGACGCAACATAGATATTTTTTAATGAGAATTTGATTGGATATAGCAGTACATAATATCTATATATCTATATATATCC
>JAOTQH010000046.1:2706152-2721409 GCA_025631255.1 Cornus kousa
CATCAATACATATGTCTACATTTTTAATGGCCATTAACTCGGCTCTGTTTGTTTGTTCTAAAATATTTTTTAAAAAATATTTTTTATTTTTTTATGTTTAATTATCATAAAATATTTATATAGAAAAAAATATTAAAATTTTATAAAAATAATTTATTCATTAATTTTTAATAAATTATTTTACATGTCTCGTTAGACGACTTTACTTCAACATCCACGTAGACCTCTATCAAACACTTACGTCGAAACAAACAGAAAAAAAAAAAAAAAAACTTTAGTTGATAAATATATTTTATATATATAATTATTTTTACTCATTTTATCCTTATAATAATGAAAAAGGAAAATCAATAATTTGAAGTTTAAAAGTAAATTTTTGTTATATTTGTTTTTTCAAATTAAAATTAATAGATAATATATTTTAAAATACATTGATACACATTTTTTTACACCTTGTATAATTAGAAAATAAAATATTTAAATTTCAAAAAATTCTAGGGATACGTGTCTCAGTCAGAGTCACGTGGAGATGTTCCACAAGTATTTGAATGTAAATTAATGTTTATTAGTAATAATTTTCCATTCTCATTTAGTTTAATTTTTGTCCTAATTCATTTACTTTGATTTCCCTTATCTAGATTTTCAATTTTCCTCTTTTTTTTTCTTTTTTTTTTTTTATCAACCTTTTATTTTAGTTTTTAGGCAATGATGGTATCCAACTAATACACATCATCTCTCATGCAGACTTAAGACTGCGTACATTTAACTCTTTTTAAACTGTGCAATGGTGAGAGACATACTAAGCCACTTTATCGAGGCAAAACACGTGCAAGGTAACCAAGCTTTACTGAAATACTTTGTTGGAGATTATGGAGATGTTTAATGGCAACGGTTTCATGTAAGTTTACTGCTTAAAGCAAAGACAAGCAGGAGGAGACCATGGCTCCTAGTAAGCACACATAAATTTAGCATAAATAAAAAATAAAATTTAAGAAATAATGAATTAGAATAATAAGATTTAACAAGAAGAAAGGTGGCTACTGCAAGAACCATATATGGATATTATATGAGGCAATTCTAATGGACTTATTAATCAACCCAAGAAAAAGAAGAGAGAAAGAGAGATGTTTTAATTACATCATTGCAGCAACATAATAAAAAAAGAAAATCAAACGAAAAGATTAAATAGCAAGAATGGCAAATCGTCAAAGTTTTTCCAAAAAAACAAACTTGTAATAGTCAAACTAACCATTATATCATGATGTTGAAATCCTTTAACACGCCCTTTCTTGTGTGGTCATCTTTTGATCCGATATCATGTTAACAATCATCTACTCTAACCACTTAAACTGTTAGATAGGGTATAAGTCAAATATTTAAATCATTCCGTGTAAGAAAATGACAGCTAGCGTACCTTCAACGAAACAAACCTGTTGACACAAGTAATTTTAACTAAACCAAGCTGATATTTGTCTCTTTTTCCCAACATAAATGAAGTAACTTCTCCGGTCCTAATGTTGTTAACAATGTAAGTTCTTGGTGGAACTGAAACACGAAAGATCACAACTAGCACAAATAGAATGAGAGAACTCATATCTTAATTTTCTTATCCGAACATCCCAATTGTTTATGATCTCCCACAGAATGAATCACTTTTGCATGATCCCAGAGTTGGATGAAGGGGTCATTAGTTGATTTTTGAAGGTTTGCATTAATGAATTCGGGGCTGCTGATAACATTACACCACTCTCGGCAAACATATTTCATAACATTGTGTTGAATCGGAAAAAAAATCAGAATGTTAAATACGATCCCTTCAGAAAGAAATGATAAGCTATTTTTCGTCTTTTTTCCACTTGAACAAGAAACTGCCTTGAATTTCTTGGAGATACAATTTAATCCAGCCATTTGCAATTTTAAAAAGGATTAGAAAGAAAAAAATGCTTAGATTTGAATATAAAAATTAAAGCTATGAGATACACAATTTATTGTCCTTAGAATCTTTTAAACTTAAAACCTAAATTACTCACTTTCACCCACAGGTTCCCATTTCTAAGCATTCTTTTCCCCTTGCATTCCAACATTCCACTTAATTGATCAAGTTTTTCTTCCACGCAGTCTCATTTTTTTCTTTGACCAGAAACTCACAAACTCATTTGTTCCAATAGAAATTTGAGACCTGGCATTCTATTATGAAAGATGTAGTAGAAGAATACCACTAAGTTGCAACCTTGGTGATTTAGGCCATTCTATTTCACCACTAAAATCTCAAACTTTGATTAAACTGACCCTAAAGCCGGTGATGAACCTAAAATGAACAACAAATTTATTTCAATAAGACATATTTAACTTGATAATTTTTTTTTTTTTTTTCCTACTGATACCGTAATAGTAAGAGTTACCGACACCATAATGAACAGTAAAGTAATGTTCCGCAATCAATATTCAAATATTTAAAAAATATTGTAGTAAATAAAAATTTAAAATATCTGATATACAAAGTTTTCTACCATATTAATAATTTGAGTCATATAATCATAGGGTCTGTCCCATACTATCATAAAGCTTGTATGGTATGTTTAATGTAAAACCATACTAGCCCTAATTGAGCTATTTATTTTTATTTCTTTTGTATCTCTTTTTATATCTTTTTGTTATATGTTGTCACATTCTCCTCCTCACTTTCTTTTGTGGAGTTCGTTAGACTTGCTGTTGGAACTTGATTATACAAATGAAACTCACCTTATATATATAGAAATTCCCATCCGTTATGAACAGCTGGAACAACTAAGATCTAATCTCTAAGAGTCTCTATCCAAATATCTTAAATATTTACCCTCATATATCTAAGATATTTACAAACCTTTATTGCACTTCTAATCTTTTACGTTGAAGAATATTCTAAAATGCAACACTCACAAATTTTTACCAACTCTTCAATATTTTAAAATACCCCAACACTCTCCAATGGTTCAATGACGAATCTTGGCAACTTTTCTAGAAGGTTTTAGTAGGTAGAATTAATGACTATGTTAATTATATTGGGATTTTGAATGTCTGTTGCACCGCTTTTCTTATCAAGTATCACTCCACTTTCGTTCTCATTTCTTAGAGAAAAATTTCACAACATGCATTTTCGTGATTAGTGTCAAATATCATAAAGTTCATTTCACAAACTTAAAATGAAAAAGAGAGAATAAAAATAAAAAAATACTAGTAAATGAAAACGTTCAAACCAACTGCAAAGAGGGTTGATATTGAAGAATTTTTTAATTTCAAAGTTTGGGACATAAATGCTGATGATCTTTTAATATTCACATTGTCAATTTCACAAATGCATTCTGTGGGTTCTCTCTTGGAGAGAATCTCAATTTGAAGACTCCGTGTATTTGTCACGATCGCTCAAGTCATGTAAATATTGTCTACTTTACACATTATCTTTTCGGTGCTCATGATTTTGTTCAAAATTACACAATTTCTCCCCGTGAGAATTGCACCGCTCACATGTTCCAAGATGATTGAGACCACCTTCAAAGCTTCCCCTCTACAATTTCTCAAGACTTTTCCACCACCACTCTCTTTAAGAGAATGATTATATGCTGCATCAAAGTTGATCTTCAATATTCACTCAGCAGGTTTAGACCACTGAGAAGTTCCAGAATCTGATGTCAGTAAAGGCATTATATTCAAAGCCCGAGTTTTCATTGCCTCGTGAAAGGCATGAAAGTGTGAGAAGGCTAGACTCAGCACCACTTGAGCGTCTCTCAGCTTTTTCCTGAAAACCCACTCATTCTTCCCCTTCCATATACACCTACACAAGAAAAGAAACAAGGCTAAATGTTTGCCGGGACGTATTAAGGTTAATTTTTTCCTGAAAATCCATTCATTCTTCCCCTTTCATTGCCTCGTAACAGTTAATGGGTTGTCCATGAACTGTTGTAGCATGGCATCCAACGATAGGGTTGTGAACATGGGTTCGATTCAGAAAAATCTACAGTTGGACACTGCAAATAGAGACTTCTACATGTAAGCATGTCAACACGGATGCAGATTCATACTGAGGATTAAATAAGTTGTAATTTCATTAGTATGCACATAGAATTCTAGGTTGCCACAAGCTTCCTCAAGCTAAACGACGGAAATGAAGAACATGTTAAAGAAAGGAAGGAAGCTTCACCATGAAAATATGACCAAGCAGTCAAATGTCCAAGCAAGGTCAAAGCCAAAGCCAAACAGTATAATGAGAAATTTAAGATTTATATAGTATACGATGGCCCAACTGAAGGAATCGGCCAGGCTGTTTGTGTCGGTTTTTCTGGGTGTTCTAAGGTTTTCGGTTCTTGAATTGAGCAGAGTAGAGATGATGAATAAGAACAAAGGCTGGTCTCTATGTCTAGGGAAATTTGCTTTGCAGTTGAATAATCATTTCGAATTGTTATGTCTGTATATTATCATTATCCTTGCCATAATTTCATGTGTATATACATACTTCTAATAGTTGAATTGATTAACATCATGCATTATATGAAAAGGTTAAACAGCAAGAATAGCAAATTGTCAGTTTCTTTCCAACAAAACAAACTTGTAATTGTCAATGTTGATGAACAATATACAAACCTTGTACGGGCTATATGGAGATATAAAGCAAATTCCCAATTGCAGACTAGGGAAAGGACTACTTACATACCTTCAATGAAATCGAGCTGTTGACATGGGCATGGTCGAGGTAGATGTTCTTAAGGTCTCTGTCTTCTTTTCCCAAAGTAAATGAAGAAGCTTCTCCCATCTTGATGTTGTAAAGAATGTGAGTTCTCGATGTCTCTGAAGCGCACAAGCTCACCAACTCTCCATTTTTTAACCAGACAAGAGAATGCAAACACCGATGTAAAAATAATTTGTTGGGATGAAGCATTCTATCAAGCACGCCACTTTGACCTGTCAAGTCAATGTTGTAAAGCCTTGTCCACTCTGCTGAGTTAAATTCTTTCAACACCCAAACCTCCCACAAAAAAATTGTACTTTGAACCATCAAAGCAAGAAAGCTTTCCCTTGCTATAAAATAACTCCATTTTTCATTGAAGACCTTCGGAACTGGAATCTGGTGCATCATTTCAGCTTTAACATCCAAAGCTAGAAGATGACTATGAGATCTAGCATCAGGGGTCCAATAAACATACCCTCCAGCAAATAACGGTGCAGAATCAGATAGATTCAGATTAGTATTTGGAATATGTTTAGCATCAATCAGTCTCCATGCAGTTTCAGTACCCACAGTTAATATTGCATACATGAAATCATGGCTGTCATTTTCATCTAAGACATGGACAACTTTGTATCTCCTGATAGAATGAGCATATACTAAAGCAGAATGAGGTAAACATCCAATAGGTTCAAATAATGGAGGGGGTGTCAGTATTTGCTTGGTAATTAATAAGATTTGCAACATGGAATTGAAGTTTGTTATGACGGAACAAAAATAAGCCATCACAGGTAGACAAAATACATTTTACTGTACTTATATCTTAATTTTCTTAACTGAACATTGAAATTTTTTGTCTCCACAAAATCAATCACTTCTAGATGACCAATTTGTTGGATGAGGAGGCATTTAGTTGATTTTTGAGGGTGTGCATTAATAAATTCAGGGTGGTTAATAGTATTATACCACTTTCAGCAAACATGTCTCATCACATTGTAAAGAGTATCAGGAAGAAAAACCAGAATTTTGAATATGATCCCTTCCAGAAGAAAAGGTAAGCTGTTTCTCATCTTTCTTCTACTTGAACAAGCAAGTGCCTTAGATTTATTGGAGATATGATTGACTCCAGTCATCTGCAATTTTAAAAAGGATTTTCTAATAAAAAATAAAAAATGTAACTTTAAATAGGGTAGAAGAAAAAACTAACCAAATTCCTGACATGAAATTCACAAAAATATAGAATCAATAAATGAAAAATAAACCAACCAAAGAGACATACTATTTTACACTAGCACCCATAAGAAACTTCATGCAGTTTACATGGAAGCTTTACAAAAACTGTAGCATAAATCAGGAAGAAAATAAATCACTGAAATTAAGAACTTCCTTTATTTAAAACTTTGACTTCTCTCATTATGAAGAAAAAGAAAAAAAGAAAAAAACATGAATCCAAAATTAAATGCCTCTCTAATAATAATAACCAGAAAAAATAATGGAAGCAACGTATAGATAAAAAATTCTTAGCTATGGTCTTCAACAAAAGGCAAAGACTGACTCTTTCGAAAAGTTTTACATTTTCCCATTACATCCAGGCAATTTAATTTATATGCATGCTTAATCCAATATACAATTCTGACATGGAACATTGAGTTGCAAATCATATGCTAATAATGCTAGTATATAACGTACCCAATATCATAAAATGTATAGCATGCATTTATTTAGTAACTTTAGGACCCTAACCCACCTCAAGACCACCTTTGAAATTCAAGATTGGCCATGGTATTGTAGGATCACAGGTTACTACTTCACAGATATGGAAGTTTACAAGGGCGTCTGGTTGAAACAGTTCCCTGTTACCCGAGAAAAAACATATAAAAAAAATATACATATATATTTGAAAACTTTATAATAATTTCAATAGAAGTTTAAATATTTAATCAATCAACATAAACACACACACACACACACACACACACATATATATATGCAAGTGAGAGAGGGAGAGAGTTACCTCTTGTAGCTGCATAGAATCAGCATTGAGATCAGTACACAACAAACACAGCTCTTTCGGACAATGGGACGATGCGCAAGTCGAGGTGATCTTCTGGGTTGAGTTCTCCCATTATCCAGTGACAATGATAATGACAATATAGTCGAACACTATTCTCTTCACCTTTTCTTTCTGATAGTAAAATTGATTTCTTTCAGCCGTTGGGATTTTCTTTTTATGGTTGCTGGGATTTTTGTAGATCACAAAATAATTTTAAATTTTAAAATGAAGAAATTCAAAGAGGCGCCAAAATAGTACTCAAAAAAGGAGGAGGAAAGAATAGATTTTCCCTTTTCAATTTCTTTCGTTTATTTTTCTTTTAAAATGCTATTTGACAATTGAAAAAAAAAAAACTAAAATTGAAAAATTAAATAAAATTAGAGAATGGACAAATTTCACTGAGAAAGTTAACCGCTCAAACAATGCCAAACATAAATAATGACCATATGAGACCATATAAGAAAGAAATATATAAATATGTTAATTTTTACTTTTGTTTTACATTGAGTATTTAAAGTCGACTCGAGTAACTACTATGAATAGGTCAAATTTTGTTCTGAAATTTAATTGGCATGACACAGATTCTTAGAAGAGGCTTAAATAAGCTGCAATTTCACTAGTAAGCATACAAAGTTCTTGGTTGGCGCAAGCTTCTTCAAGCAAAATGATGGTAACCATTCTCTGTACATTTAGTGATGCATTTCTTCACTTGAAATGTCCCTCCTAATCCCAGCAAGAATGATTTCCTCCAGCAAGAAAGGATCCCGTGGCTTGGAAAAAGGGGGTCACCGATGGTGTTGATACTTTCACTGTTGGAAGCTAACTTCCAGTTCAATTGGAATGCCCGAAGTGAACTCTAGTCACTCTCGCCATACTTGCTCAGATTAGCCTCGTCGCTCAAGCTTAAGTCTCTTAGTTGGAGAACTCACATTAGATTTTAAAGTCCTTATGTGGGGCTCAGCAAGCGGCAAGGGGTAGTTCTACTGGGGAAACTTGACATGAATTTAGAGGCTATTTTTGCTCAGTTGAGTTGTTAGCACCCTTTAAAGAACTGAATCTGATTTGCCGCCTCAGGATAAACTAGCCTTACCCCTCTGCATTAACAGGCGAAAACATTCATCACTAGGCTTCAATCCTTTGTCTAGAATTTCGCTGTAAAGATGATGAGCTCTTGTTATGTTACCCTTCTCAACGAGGCTTGCAATCAATGTCTCATAAACGTATGCAGAAGGTTCTAATGATCGTTGTTTCATAACCATTAAATATGTTTCCGCTTCATCCAACCTTCCACAATGACAAAGGCCGCTAATCAACGATTCAAAAACCAATGAACCATGAGAGAGTGATCTGTATTCCGCTTCATAAAACAGCTTGATAGCATCCTGAATGTTGCCTTCTTTCGCATGGCCTGCAATAAGGTGAGAATAAGTGATTTCGTCCGGCACAAACCCCTTATCTAACAGAACAGTTAACATCTCATCAGCTTGCTTCACACCCCCAGTTTCACATAGTTTTCCAAGCATATCGTTGAAAGCAGAACAACTAGGAACAAGTCCCATAGCCAACATTCTCTCACAAAACTTAAAGCTTTCTTCGATTCTTCCTGTTTCGGAGCAACCCACAATGAGATGATTGAAAGTCTCATCATATGGCTTCAATCCCATGTTTTCCATTTCTTGCATCAAGCAATTTGCAGCATCAATCCTTCCCTCTTTACAATGAGCCCCTATAAATGAAGTGTATATGAAAGAATTGGCATACAAGCCTCTCTTAAGCATTTCCTCATAAACCTCACGTGCAGAGTCTAGATTCCCAAGCTTAACTCTTGCATAAACAATCAAAGAAAAAGAAATGGTGTCAAGAATCATATACCTCCTCAACATTTTCTTCAACAAAACCATCCCTTCTTCAATTCTTCCCTCTTCTAAAACCCTAAAAATCAAACAGGTGTTAACAATCACTGAAGGAGAACATCTCTTCCCATGAATTCTATCCAAAATGTCAACAAATTCCTGCAACTTCCCTTCCTTGCACAGTGCACTGGTCATGATTCTGATTGTAACATCATTTGGGTTTGTTCCTTTTTTGATCATATACTCATAAATCTTCCAAACCAGAGTGGTCTGATCAGATTTTTGAACCACATGAAACAATGTGTTGTAACTAATAATACCCAAAGAAAATCCATTTTTACCCAAATATTGACAAACATCAAAAGCCAAATCTATCATTCTCAACTTAGAGTAAGTTTGTACCAACAAATCAAACACAAACGGAGTCGAATCAGTACTTCCATAACTACTAATCAGTGAATCAACCACAAGAAATCGCGAAAAATTACCCGAAACACTTTTTGTCAAGATTGATTCGAGCAATGCACGAGCGTCCTTGATGAGCTTCGCGCGAACCAAGATGTGAATCGCAATGCAATAACTGAGAGTCCCATGTTCGAAATTCATGCGCTGAGCTGACCAGTGGAAGAAACCCAGAGCGCGTTTGGCATCGATAGGTTGTTTCAGTTCGAATAACACCTTTTCGACGAATGAATCGCTCAACTCTACTGAATTGAATCGTCGAGTCAGTGCGTCCCAGTTCAAGCCTTTTCGCAGTGAATCGCATATGGAGTTCACAATTGATGGATCGATTTGTGGTTGTTTTGGTACTGTGTGAATTGACTGTGTGAATGTTGGGAATCTATGAGAGGCTAGGCAAAGCCCTGAAGAGTGATGGTTTGGATGAGAGATTGAAGGAATCATTCGAATCCATGTTTGTTTCATTGATTTTCGCTTCAGATGTTCATACGCTTTAAAATCACCTCATCAAAGTTCCAAACTTTGACCATATAAAGTGAAAAATAAAAAACACAACCAATTTTGTTTTTATTTGGACTTACTGAACACAAAAAGTGCAACCAAGACCAAAAGTGCAACTGACCTTTGTTAGTTTGTCTTGTAATGCATCCGGTTACACTTTTAGTGAGAGCATGAGAAAAGTGCAATTGGTATGTTTAAAACAGAACACAAGTTGTACTTCTATACTGAAAGTAAAAATACACAACTTTTTAACTTTTAAAAACTTGTAACTCTCAATTTAGCATAAAACATATGTGTCTTTACTTTTTCTTTTATTTATTTTTCTTAGATTATGTATACGGGCCTCACAATATATGCATTATTTAAGTCAATGGTACGATTCAAAAATGAGACTTCTAAAAAAGGACATAAAATAAACAAAAATGAAACTTAATCATCAAATTTTGGCTCCAAAATTTGAAACATACAAATTTATATCTCACAATTTAGCTCATTGCTCCAAAATTTTCAACATACAAATTTATATCTCACAATTTAGCTCACAACTCTTTTATCTTTAATTTTGAAGTCAAAAATTTGTATCGACTTTTAGTTGTCAGGTGAAATACATACATAATTTGTACCTGCACGAAAGAATCAAGTTATTGTGAATCTATGAAGGTATCAATATATGTAGGGTGTCCATATGTCAAGTATTTATACATGTATAACTTAGCCGGGTATAACCATATATGCAATTATTAAATAATAATTTTTTTAAAATTTAACATATTAGATTTAGTACGTAAATAGTGATACTTTCTTGTCTTTTAAAATGGGATATTGATGGTTTAAAATAATTACTCTTTAGAATTCACACCTGTAATTTACTAATGCACTAAACAAAAGTTTTTAGAATCTGTTCACAAAGCATTTCAATTTTAATTTCAGACTATAATATATATATATATATATAAGAAGAAGGAGAATATGATGATGATGATATAATAATAATAATAAAAAAAAAAAAAGAAGAAGAAGAAGATAAGATGAACAAAACAATAAATATTATATAATTGTATTTTTTTTAAATAAAAAAAAATCTCCAAATTAATAGTGGTGATTTGGTTTAATGAGGGACTAAGTCATAAGTAACCAAACACCACCCCTTCCCTAACCCTAATCCCTATAATGCGCAATTAATCAAATCCGATCTCGCAGAGAAAAGTCCCATAAACACTACCACAGTGAACGAACGCTGGTTCGCCCCAAACACACAGACTCGCACACACATACACATAGCCATGGACTCCACCCTCACCCAACCCATCTCCATCAAACCCTCCTCTGCTCGTAAGCTCCCAATCAAACGCAAAAACCCCGACAATTCTAACCCTAACCCTAGTTTTCACCCAACCCTAGTCCCCAAACTCGAATCCACCACCGAATATACCGCCGACGACGACAGGGATGGCGACGACATCGGTGGTGGAGATCCGAACCCGCCGCCGTTCAAGTTCCACAGGATATGGACCGAGCCCGATGAGATTCGTTTCCTTCAGGGCCTTCTCGACTGCTCCTCCGATGGCCTCTCGTTCCCGAGAGACCTTAACGTCTTCTACGCTAGGTTCTCCGGCACCATGTCGCAGCCGTACACGAAGTCTCAGCTCTCCGAGAAGCTCCGGCGGCTCCGCAAGAAGTTTCGGGTGATCTCTTCGCGGCTCGCGTGGGGGCTCGACAAGTCGGCGCTTTCGTCGCACGATCGGTCTCTGTTCGAGCTGTCGAAGCGGTTATGGGACCCTGAATTTTTGTCAAGTTCGCCTTTTGGTGCCAACAATAAGCCAAAGAAGTCGAATTTGGTTGGGGTCAAAGTTAGCTTCTCGCCAACACTGCATTCAACTTCAATTTTGGATCATAGCGTCCTGAATTACGTTGACGATGACAATGATTGTCATGTTTGTGCTGCTTTTGATGGTAATGTTGATGTTGTTGATGGTGATGTGAAATTAAGTGATGTGAATATTGAATTTGATGATGGCGTTCAAGAAGAGGAATTTTCGGTACCAATCTGTTGTGATGATGTCGGAATTGGGAAAATTACAGGGAAGACTGTGCTTGATGTGTTTGATCATTCTCTGAAAGAGGTTAGGATGGAGTTTGTTCGTCAGCGTCTGCTTTATCCAGACAATGGGTCCACGAAAGCTGGTTCTTCCAAGGAAGGGAAAGTGAAGAATTTCCAAAACCGGTGGCGGGAGCAACGGGTTGCGGAGTTGGATGTTTTGGCTCATCGCTTGAGGTTGGTTCTTGAGAATTCACTTCAAATGCAATGAATATTAGTACTTGTATATGGAACTGCCACAACACCCATCTTTTATTTATATTATCTTCTTTTTCTTGCCTCATTTTAATTTATTCCATAGTTTTCTTAAGCTCCACATTACATTTGATTCCTTTTTTTCTTTTATTTCCTCTTCTTTTTACATGAGAAAATTTGTAAATTCCATCAGAGAGCATTTCTTTGTTTATCCACATTTCAATGTTTCTGTCGCTGAATAAGGTAATGGAATATTTCTTTGTTTATATCAATCTGTTGATGTCGATGCATAAATGTTTGCTTGAAATATTGTTTATGGTGCTTCTACTTTGTGTGGGCTATCAATGATGTAGCGTGGAAAGTTGTATGTGGAACATAGTGGAGTTGTGTGGCAAGATGGTGGCAATGACGAAACGGTAAAAAGTGAATCATGACCTGATGATGGTTCATAGTAGTGATGGGGTATTGGTGACAAGCCACTGAAATGGTGGTAGGGTAGTGTTAAGTGGTGGTTCTGGTGATGGATTGCCAAATATGAGATTTGCAACAATACGTGATTGAAGATGTTTCCATGACATTCAAATGAATGTGACAGTTGTGATGGTGGTGGTGGGCGTTGGTCTGTTGATGGTTACAGTTTCTCAAATTTGGCGGTGATAATAGTGTTGTTTTGTTGGTTAGATGTCTAAGGTGAGGTGGTAGCATTGTTGGTTAGATGTCTAAGGTGAGGTGGTTGTGATGGACCAGATGTTGAGGCACCCACCTATTTAGAAATTAGAGTTGCACTAGATGAGGGTTGCTACCACTTGAAAAACATGGCAAGACAACTCTGAGTAACTCGTGTGACTTATCTTGGATTGATAATGAGTTGGCACATTGATGTGCAACATTGTTAATAGTTCGATTTCTCTAGTAGCTTTCAACAAGGCAGCCCAGCCCTTGGCATATCTTTGCCAACCAATTCCATTGGACGTGTAACAAGGGTATACCAATTTCAATTCCTTGTGCTATTGTCTCTCAAAGGTTATGTCCAATGTGAGAGTGCCTGAGTTATACAGAGACTTGTGTTCATTTAGGGTGAGTGAGGAAAATTGAAATGGAGAGCTCATTCGTTGTTGACTGTTATTTAACCCCTGGTGTGATGGTATGAGCCTGAATACAAACATTGTTAGATCGATCATCGATCTCTCTCTCTTGCCAAGAATTTTCAGATTTATATCCCCATTCCACTTATAATTTGTCCAATTTATCCCTTTTCCTCAACACACATGACATGAGCATGCAAACGGACCCATATGTTTTAGAAGGTAAAAGGAATCGAACAAGAGCATGTGACATGCCCATTCCTCCGGAAGTAGTTGCTTGTGTCTACTGGAGTTCTACCTTTTCATACCTCATCTAAAGGCTGTTGGAGCAAAAGCACAAGCATGCTCCATCTCATGGTAATATTACTTCTTTCATACTTTTATCTAAAGGCTTTTACTTTAAATGGATACCTTTTCTCCAGTTCAGTCAAGTTCCTCTCTCTCTCTCTCTCTCTCTCTCTCACACACGCACACACATACACACACACATAAAAAGGGGAATGGGTTTAATTTTGAATTTTTTTAGGATTACAATTTGCCTTTGTGAATTTGCTTAGCTTTTTTAGGGTACCAATTATTTGAAGTTTTTGTTACAAGTGAGGAAAGAAACTGTAGCTGTACTTCATTTTTTTATTTCTTGGATAGGTTAGAGAGACACACCCAACTCATATATATTCACCATAGGAGAGAGACTTGGACCTTCCGCCACGGTGAAAAGAGATACAGCTGATATTATGAAGCTGGATGTTTTTTAGTTGATGCACTTCATAAATTTTTAAAACAAATTTGAGCTAAGCAATATATTAACTTGTGTGTCTTTTGTCTAAGTGGCTTTTGGTCTCGACTCTCAACTTGTAAGTCAGTCTCGAGATCGGTAGAGAGGAAAAGGATATATGGGCTATCAGATATAATATTTGAGCTAAGCAATATATTAACTTGTATGTTTATGCCTGTACCTACTAATTCAGACCCAATGGCAGTTTTGAAAGTTCTGTTTCTTGTTTTTGTTTTTAAATTTTAATGTTTTTCTTGCAGATTTCCTTTTATTGTCTGTTTCAAGTAAGTTTCCTTGCATCTCGAGTGAAACATTTTCTTTTTATTTATCGCAGGTGTCACTTTTGCTTGGATTTGTCCCCATTTTCGTAGCATGGATATATTCCGAGTTGTTAGAATATAAGAAGTCTTCTTCTCCATCAAAAGTGTAAGTCTCTCTCTCCACCATGGCAAACTTCGAATTTACTGGGTAGGGTGTGTTATTAATCTTTGGTTTTAACTACAGATTTCTCTCTCTCTCTCTCCCCCCCTCCTCACTCTACATGCACACATACATTTGTCTTTGTATCTCTTTCTCTCTCTGCCCTTTTATCTTTCTTTCTTTTCTTTTCTTCTCTTTTTTATTATTTTTTTTATTATTTATTTATTTATTATCCCATTCTAATTGTAGTAAGAATTCCATTACCAAAAAAGAAAAAAAAAAAGATGCTCTGGATATTTTTGCATCACACTAACTGCGTGGACTGCAGCATATTAGTTCCAAGTGTGTGATTTAATTAAATGTAATATATATGTGCATGAATATATATATGTATGTGTGTGTGTTTGTATGCTTCCTTATTTTTTATTTTTATTAAATTTTAACTAGACAAATCTGTTATTAGACCAGGTATGATTGCAGGGGTATGTAAAATTACAAAATAAAACACTCTAGTTAGGTCATCATGGGTCTAAAGATATGGAGAACTTTGAAGTTTGAATAATGCAGTGTGGTTAAGAAATTTCAATTGAGTTTCCATTTTTTTCCCCCCTTTCAACAGAATAGAGAGAGAGAGAGTGTGTTTGGACATATCGGTTATGCAAATAAGTAGAGGATTTGAGATAGAATGCAAGACTAACTTAGAGGGAATACGATTAAATATTGATGGATATAATGCCTAGTAAAACAAATGGCCCATCCAAACTGATATAGTAATCAACACTGTAGAAATGGATGAGCAGAAATTGCATCAACTATCTAAAACTTGTTTAATTTAAAGATAAGATTAGTTCGATATATGAAACTGAAATATAGAAGAATACACCATTTTGTAGTTTTTAATGGTGTAATGTGAATCACAACTTGTATTTTAGGTGAGAAATATAGGAAAGTTCGCTTTCCATTGACAAAATGGAATGGAATGGAATGGCTTTGATTTTTTTATTTTTTTATTTTTTTTTGGGGGGGGGGGGGGGGTTAAATGAAATTGAATTTGTATTTTTGAAAGGTTTAATTTGATAAAAAAATTTTTAGCATTACAAAAATAAGTTTTATAAATTT
>JAOTQH010000046.1:2721509-2734832 GCA_025631255.1 Cornus kousa
CTTCCCATATCTGGTTTGTCGTCGTAGTTGAATCCGAAAATTCTCATAACTTGTTTGCCGGATACAAGAAATCCCGTTTGGGGTTGTCGACTTGTCGTAGTTGTCAACCGATTTGTAGCACGTGTCCTTAACTGATTTGTAGCACATGTCCTTCACCGAATTGTAGCATGTGTCCTTCATTGATTTGTAGCAGTGTTCAGGAAGTTCCTGCAAGGTAACAGGTAGAATTACCTTTTCCTTCATAAGCTTATCACATAATTATTTGAGAGTTTGCATGCAGTATAGTTGTTATGATTTCGACAAAGGGTTTTCCATAAATGGAATGGAGGTAAGAATAAATTGGAAAGCAATGGCCTTTCAGAATTCATGGGATCAGCCACATGTCATGATTTGACATGGCTTGTTTGTCGGATGCGACAACTCCCCATATATGGAATTGTCGTTGTAGCAAGATTAAAAAATTCTCAATGTTCATCGGATTTGAGAACTCCCCATATTTGGGGTTGATGTGGTAGTCAAACTAAAAAATTATCAATGTTTGTCGGATTTGATAACTCCCCATATCTGGGGTTGTTGTTGTAGTTAAATCCAAGAAATTCACATAGCATTTTTGCCGGATGCAAGAAATCCCGTTTGGGGTTGTTGTAGTTGTCAAATCCAAATTTTTTTTGCCTAAGGGTGACCGATTTGTAGCACGAGTTCTCAGACATCCATGGAACATTAAAAATTAGAGGCAGTTATTAGTTTTTAGTAGGTTTTCCGAATGTGCATACTTTTCTTTCACGCATTTGACCAGGACCAGTGTATACTGCTATAGGCATTCAAACTGATGTGCGATAAACACTGATACGTGTTCCATATCACATGCCATGATTCGACACGGCATGCTTGTCGGATGCAACAACTCCCCATATTAGCAAATTTGAAAAATTATCATGTTTGTCAGATTCGAGAACTCCTTATTTGGAGTTGTTGTCATAGTCAAATCTAAAAATTCTCAATGCTTGTCGGATTTGAGACTTCCCAAATTTGGGGTTGTCGTGGTGGTCAAATCCAAAAATGATCAATGTTTGTCAGATTTGATAACTCCCCATATTTGGGTTGTAGTCGTAGTCAAATCCAAAAAATAACCATAACATGTTTGCCTGATGCAAGAGATCCTGTTTGGGGTTTTCGTAGTTGTCAAATCCAAAAATTCTTGCCTAAGTATGACCGTTTTGTAGCACGTTCCTCAGACATCCATGGAACATTAAAAAATGGATGCGTAGGTTCTCCGATAGTGCAAACTTTCCTTTCACACATTTGACCACGACCAGTGTATCCTGCTATAAGCATTCAAACTGATGAGCGGTAAACACTGATACGTGTTCCATGCCAATAAAAAACTAAAGTTAGCTGGAGTCGCAATGTCTGATGCTCGGATAACTATGCAACTTATTACGCAGGAGATATGTGTCTTTCTCTTGGGAAGCTCTTCCACATGTTCACTTTTAGCGTTTTAAAATTAGAATATATGCTGAATATTCATTTTTGCATCCCTTTTTTGTTTTTGATTGTCTTCCCCTTTTGGTTTTGATTGCATTCCTTTTTTGGTTTTGATTTTTTTTGTTCCTTATGTTGTGGCCATTTTTTATTTTTACTTTTCCCTAATCATGTGGTGGTCACTTTAATTGCAATTATATGACCTTCAGGACTGCTAATTACAAAATCTGGTGAATTTACACCCTTTATCATCGGAGTATGGTAAATGACATTACTACTCACTCTCTAGTATTCCTTCATAGTCCATTTTTCACCTTTTGTGGTTTTGGGCTATTCCCGAACTGAAGGCCAAACATCTGCTTAGTAAAGAAGTACCATAGCCCATGGTTAAGCATGAAAGCACAACCAATGGAGGATGTATTTAGAGTAATTTGAGGTATGGTGGCATAATGTTGTGAGGAATAATTTAGGGACACAAGATGAAGGGCATGGTCTGGAATTGGCTTGATTTGAGACTCACTTGTCAGATAATCGAGCCAAACCAAACTTATTCATATTGATGCTCAATAATTTAATGAGTTCAGTTTGATAAGCTAATGAGCTTCCTAAGGCTGTGTAGATCGCAAACTACTCAGGCTTAAATAGGTACGTTAAAGTATCCACTGTCATATACCAACTTATGCATGTCTAGCCACAAACTTATAGTTTTCACTATCCCTTTAATGAAGTTCCTCTAGCAATTCCATACTTAAATGTCCTCGTAAACATATGCATGATCTGCAACTTATGAATATAATATAATGTTTTTTTCCCCAGTAAGTGACTTTTGATATAATGTTCTTAATGTGATGATTTCTTTCATGATATATAACATTATACATGCCTGCAATGTTCATTTGGGAGGTGGAAAAAAAGGAATGAAAAGGAACGCAGGAGATCATTTTCCTTAGCTGTCCACGAAAATTTTCTATGTTACTCATCTTCATAATTGATGCATTAATGACACTATGGAGGAACTGCAGGTTGCCATATTTGTGGTTTTAGCAATGACATTGCGACGAAAACCTGATGCGTTGATAAGTCTACTGCCTGTAATGAGGGAAAATCCTAGTTACCAAGGACAAGATAAGCTTCCATTCACAGTATGGCTGATTGCTCAGGTGAGTTAGACAAGTTACCACTTTGGTGCAGATAAGTACTTTCTAAAGAATGAAGGCAACTCTTCTCCAAGTATCATTTCTTTTAAAGTAATACTTACTTGTGCAGGCCTGTCAAGGAGATTTAGTTGTGGGGCTCTTCATGTGGGCGCATTTCCTCCTGCCGATGCTGAGCAATAAATCGAGTGCTAATCCGCAGTCCAGAGACTTGATTTTACAGCTGGTGGAGAGGTTGGAAACAATTTCAGTTAATACAGCGGTTATTTCTCTTCTTCTCTTTTATACTGTTTATAAATTAAGAACTCTGAATTCATAATTGCAGAATTGTATCTGCCCCCAAAGCTCGTCCTATCCTGTTAAATAATGCAGTCAGAAAGGGGGAGCGCCTAGTGCCACCATCTGCTCTTGAGCTTCTAATGAGAGCCACCTTCCCTGCACGCGCAGCTAGAGTTAAGGTTTGTATACTTAGGGTGCATGTGTAATATTTTTACACAATAGGACTGAGTCTCTGGTTATCCCAGAAGTTGAGGTCCAAGGCGTTTTGAGTGTATGGTTTGTGCAGGCTACTGAGAGGTTTGAAGCCGTGTATCCCACCTTGAAAGAGGTTTGTCTTGCCGGTGTCTCCGGAAGCAAAGCAATGAAGCAAATAACACAGCAAACAGTGCAGTTTGCTATCAAAGCTGCTGGTGAAGGTAAAGGTCGAACTTGAATAGAGTACCTATGTGTGGTGTGGCTTTGGGATTGTAGGGCTATAACTTTGTATCAAGGCTTGATGTACGCGATTGTTTGCAGGTATCCCTGACCTATCAAGGGAAGCAAGTGATGTATTTATATGGTGTTTGTCTCAAAACCCAGAGTGTTACAAGCAATGGGTGAGCTGTTCTGGTTATCATGATCTATTAATTATATTTCATAATTTGAGCTTTATATCTCGTATTCACGCATGAATAACCTGTCTTGTTTCTTCTTCATAAACCAATTTAATATACAGGACAACCTTTATCTGGATAATCTTAAAGCAAGTGTTGTTGTTCTGAGAAAGCTGTCTGATGAATGGAAGGAACAATCTGCTAAACATTCTACTCTTGAACATTTAAGGGCGACTTTAAAGAATTTCAGGCAACAGGTAACAAACTTTTTATCTAGTCTGCACCAGAAAATAATTTGGTTTAAGGATGTGCCATACTTTAAAAAAAAAAATCATTCGATCTGATGTGGGTCATCTCTGATAATATAACAATTATTTCTGATTATCTCAAACATTGTGATGCTTATTATTTATTTTAGAACCAATATATATATATATATATATATATATAGAAGAAGCTTCTTTTACACATCCTTTGCCTCAATAATATAAGCACCCAGTTCACTCACACTCTAGTATTCCAATGTTTTCTTCATTAATTTTTAAAATCCACCATAGTTTTTGTGGCCTTGTTTACAATCATGTATTTGAGGCATGCCATGTTCACGCATAAATGGAATCAGTAGGTGATGAACTAACCTGTCTTTCATTTTGTAGAATGAAAAAGAACTAGCAATCGTAGAGGATGCTGCCCATCAAGCAACCTTGAAAAATTCAGAGAAGTACTGCAAGTTGATCTTGGGACAATTGTCGCGCGGACATGGCTGCATGAAGAGCATGGTGTTTATATCCGTTGCGTTGGCTGTTGGTGCCGCTGTCATGTCCCAGAATATGCACTCTTGGGACCTGAAGAAACTGTTGGTAGATGTCAACTTCCCTTACACCTTCTGAGTTGATGTTAGAGGCAGTTGATGGGTGATGGCTCATGTCATCCTTGCATATATAAATTATATCCGGCATAGATAAGCGAGATGACCCGTAGCAAAATTGGGCAGAGAAAGAGTTCGTTCGGTTTTAATGAAAAATAGAAATAAGTGGCAGCAGCCATAGTGTCCATGTTTGTGTCTGGTTGTCAGGAAGCTTTCATTTCAGTGACTTGTTTAACTTCTGGTGACTTTTGTTGTAAGTGCTAATTCCGTTTTCTTGTTACATTTTCAAATATGCAAAATGGTTTTACGAAGTATGTCGAATGCATGTTCAATGAATCCTTCTTGATTGCATGATGTGATACTCTTTCTACTTATGTTGATCAATGATGGTTGTTAATTTCAGTAGGTCATATCATCATGTGTCAGTATTTAGTTAGCAGGTGATATTGTGTCGTCGGTATGTCCGACACATTAAAGTTATTTTTCCCCGAATTGAGGGTGAAGCATGGTTTGCTATTATGGCTTTCAAAATTACAGTATTTCGAATATAGTTTTTCTATGAACTAATTTCTTTTTGAAGGGATAAGCAAGCACTGAACGTCAATACCGTTTCTTCAAAATTTTAGCTGGACTTAACCCCATTAATAACTGACTTGTTTAGTTTTGGCTAGCTGGAGCCGGAGTCCATTCAAATTTGACCTGGTTAAACTTGAATCACTAATTTTACATTATTAAATGAAAAGTTTGAAATCATGTTTTTTATACAGTAAAAGTAATAATACATTTTTGAAATGATGTTAAATAAAATCATGTTTTTTATATAGTAAAAGTAATGATACATTCTTCAAAAGATGGGCCCCCACTCACATTACTCTCATTGGATATCTTTTGACTGCTGAATAACCCTACCTAATTACTATTGATGAGAATGTATTACCGATTGTCAGAGCCCAAGTTACCACTCTTGGGAATTGCCCTGTATTGCCGACTGAATACATGAGAACTCATTCTGGGTTGGCCTTGGAGAATCGAAAATGGAGGAATGTGGCGTACTTGAAAAAAACTTAATCATATTTCTCCCTTTGGAAAACATTCCTAACCTTCGCTCACTTTAGTACATACTAGGCATCATCATAATGTTTAGTTTGCCGGAGTTTTGAAAAGACTTAAATATCCTTCTCACATATAATAAAAATAAAAATTACCAAAGGACAAAAAAGAACAAACGGTGTCGTTTGGCTGCCCCGTCTTTCACCCTATATCTTCCTCCACCTCAACAAAACCATAAAACCCTAACTCCTACGTTACCCCTCTCCAGTAGCTCAATCCAAATTCACTCCAATTGACGGCGACGAACCCTCGCACGCCCAATCGGGCCCCGATCAACGGCCAACACGTCCAGACCATTCATCGTCTTCTTCCGCAACAAAATCAGGCGTTGTCACTGCGGCGACTATTTCTATGGGTGAGTTCAATATATTTAACCCAACTTTTATGTTTAAATTGCACATTGAATCCGAGCTCAACAGTGCTACCCTCACCCACAACCCGATGTTTTTGAACATCGAAGGCTCAAATTGTATGTTACCATTTTGTTTCCATAAATTTTAAATCTGATACTTCTATTTTATTTATTGTATTAATTTGATTTTTTATGTGTTTTCTTTTTGTTGTCCTGCACACTTTTGATGAATTTCGCCGAGGATGGATACATGTTTTTGAACCTTTTTATTTATTTATTTATTTATTTTTATATGCAAATATGGTATGTATTGAACACGTTTGCCACATAAAAAATCAATCTAAGTTGACATGGATTTGGTGGTGGATTAGGTTTTAGGTTAGAGAAGAGAAAGAGGTTCGGTCATCCATATTTAAATGAAAGCAGAAGTATTTTGATCAGACATACCACCTTTTAGCCTCTTTTACTTGTTAAGTATAATTGCTATTATGATCTTCCTAAAAAAATTTAGATTGATGTAGATTACTATGAGTAGATGAGTGTTTTTGATAGATGAGAAGATTTCAACCCAAGTGTCTGACTCATATTAGTCAGAGATTACCACCAAACCATGATGAATTCACTATATTAACTACGTGTTATGCTCTCCAGTTGCTTATTGAAAGATAAATAATTATTAAACAAAAATGATAATTGATTTTGGATAAGAATCGGTTTCCTTTCATTTGCATTTCTTTATATTTTAAGATCGTAGTTTTAGCTTCTAATTAGATGATTATTTTATTGCAATGATTTGCTGTTTATTTAATTGATCTCATTTGTATTTATGTATGTCACTAAATGTGTTTTTATATGCAGTTTGATTCAAAAACAAGCAATTGGACAACAAGATATCCTTTGAAGAGATGGCTCGATTTAGAAATGTAAGCACTTGAATATACTCTGTTATGGTTTCACTCTTCATTGCTTGGTTGAGATGAATGAGGAAAATAAAATAAATTCTATTTCTGTTTTCAGGAAAACAAGAAGAAATAAAAGATAAAAAATAAAAGGAAGCTCTTGTAGTTTCATTACATTTACCACCATTCGAAGCTAAACTTAACTCATTTCAACTCAATATATCTTTATCCTAAATATTGAAGGTTGTCTATGTGAATTTTATTTTGCAATTCTACTATATTTGAGACCTTAAATTTAGTGAAACTACACATTGTCATATCCTATATCATTATATATGTATTTAGGTGACCAAGGACTATAGCCTAGTGGTCCTTCCTTACCTTTTGAGTAGAAAGTCAAGGGTTCAAGTCCCCTTAGGGGCAAAGTGAGTGTGTGATAGTGTGAGTGAGTTTCTTGCCGAGGTATTTTTTTATTTTTTTATTTTTTGAAGTATGTTTTTAGGTGCATGTTCAACCAAAATTGTTGGACAGACATCTCATACCCAAATCTGAAGTGTTTTCAACTCGGGTACCTTAACCCACTTTAGAGTCCATGTAACATGGGTCATATTTTTTCTTACTATCTCAATCTGTGTTGAGTTTGATCTCCTCTCTACGGATAAACCTCTACTGGTGAGGAGTTAATCTCTATGGATAAATCTCTTGAGGCACTCTACAATCGCACAGGGGGTGGGACCTCGGATCAGTGCCCCTACTTTGGGAACCTAGGGAGTGTTGGCTCTGTGGCTGAAGTTTGAGGAATGCCAATTTATAGAGGTCCACCCATCATTCAAAGTGACGAGGCCCCACTTGGCCTGTCACGAAGGAAGGAACTGTCTATCTCCTAAGGCAGGAAGAACTCCCCTATCCTCGCATTTAATGTGAGTTCCCTATTGTCAGAAGTACATCTAATGCCTCCTCCTTCTGATCCCTCACTTGACCATCAAAGGGACAAATTCTGTCAAGAACCCCCAAGAGGCCATGCCCCCAGTGGGTAAGGTCCAAAGGGTATTACTTCAGACCTTTGTTTCTATTCACCTTGAATTTAGTATCATTAGGAAGTTAATGTTTCATTTAAGAAGAGTAACAACCACATAACACCTCACTGATAATGGTAGTGCTGCGATCCTGCTGTCGAGGAGATTAGAAGGGACTCCTGTGCTCTTGCTAGTGCCTATTCATTGAGCCCCTCCGTGGCAGCTCAGACTCCCACCCAGACGTCTATTCTCTAATGACCTCTATTGTGGCAAGATTGACCTTATCTCCTAGAACCTCATGCCAACAAATTCCATAGTCAATGCTCTATTAGGTGTGTCACTTTTATCATGTCAATGCATCTATCTATCTTTTTTTTTTTTTTTTTTTCCTGAAATTCAGCATATTATATATTCAAGGATCTACCCTAGACTTCCTTCTATGATAAAAATTATCGAAGAATTTCTCTACAATATTCTATTGATCTTGTCAATAAGTAAATAATGTCCGTTAACTTACCTGACACAATCCAAATTGATTTCTCAAGTTCAAACACTAAAATTTTATTTTATTATTATTATTTTTTTCCCAAATCAGTGGCTGTTTAATCACACTTTTGTAAAATTTCGTGGCACTATCCTTTAGTCATCTAAGCTTCAATAGAAATACCATCAGGTCCTAAAAATTTTCCTATTTTCATCTTCCTTGGTGCATTTTTTTGTTTTTGTTTTGGAACCCTAATCTTAAGAAAATATTTGTAATCTCTATTCTCCTTTAGGTTATCATGCTCTTCTAAGTCTTGGCCTGGCTTCCTATATACTTCTTATTCAATTTAAGCTTCCCTAAGATATAAGATATCCATCCATGTATTTGTGCTGCCTTTGAATTATTTTATGTGAATTGAATCAGAAGAAGAGAAAGGCGTTTGTTAAGCCGGTTGTGAAGAAGAACCAGCCAAGTGTTGATCATATAACAGGTGACAAAATCCCGAAAAGCTTTGTCTTTTCGCGAGGTAAGTTGCCTAGTGCTCTCAGGCAACTGCAGATGGATTTGAGAAAGGTGATGCTTCCCCACACTGCCCTCAAGCTCAAGGTAAACTTCATTTATTAGTTCATTCGGTTTTGCTATACTTATAGTCTTATACATTTTGTATTCAATCATATCGTACAGAAGTGGCTAAAGCAACTTTGGTTGATTTTTAAAGAAAAATGTAGCTTCTAACTGACATATAAGTTGGCATAATTTGGAAAATCTAATCTCAATTTAACAAAATTTAGCTTCAATGAGTTAAATGGTGTTTGATTCAATTGAAAATTGACTAAGACATGTTTCTACTGAATGTGTGGGATTGAGAATTCAACTTTATACTTGAAATCTGAAATAAGTTTTAAAATAAGCTTTCACTTGGCGCATTTAGCATTCAATGAGAAGTCAAGTTTCTTTGACTTGAGTTTGGAGCTCTTTGTAATTGTAAATTACTTCATAAAAGTAAACTTTATATTTCCTATCGCACTTGATGGAAAAAACACTAGAAACTCAGATTTAAGCATTTAGTCAGTGCAAGATGTGTCTAACAATCAGGGAGCCTTTGAAATTTATGTTGTCCTTTTGGTATTGATATAAAAATTTATTATATGGAGTTTGTGGTTTTTTGGAAGACCCTTTAAAATGTTCCAAATGTGACTTTTCTGCTCTCTATGCCATCACTATATTATTTTGTGACTTTACCACCAGATCATCCACCAGATCATCCACATAACATTTAAATCCTAATTTTATGTCGTGTCTTGGCAATGAACAGTTGAGCGGCACCACATTGGTTTGGATGGGAATTTATAGAAGATGCCACAATATAACGGAAACGTCCAAATTAACTGTTTGTGGTTAGTGGGTTGGTATAAATTTATATTTTTGACCCATTCTATATTTTTTCCCTTCTGTATTGTGAGTTTATTAGATTTTGCAAAATTAAATATTAAGAAAGATAATTTAAATTGGGAAGGAACTTTTTTTTTTTTTGGTGAAATCTATGTTTTGGTGTGTGATATTGTTCATTTAATCAGGTTCGTACTTTGGTATTATATTCAAATAAAGCAATTGCTAAGTGACCTGGAAGAGTTTTTTTTTGACAAGTACCTGGAAGAGTTTTGAGGATTCAAATCAGGCATTTCGGTTAGAACTGCAGTGTAGACATGAAGGGGAAGTAGTACTGAAATTAATTGGCTTCCTTTTTTTAATAATTTCAGGCTTTTTAATCTTTATTTTTTTTAACGAACAAAATGGAGTAGTTCCTATTGTAATTTGTGTTTAATTCTATTACCAGCCTAAAAATAGTGGGTGCACAATCCTTGTAGTTTACATGTAGGTCTATCTGTTCGGCTACCATACTTATTTGTTGTGCCGTTAGTTCTCTGATTAGCTAAGTTGATGCCTGTTTAATTGGTTTGCACTTGCAGGAAAAGAAGAGGAATAATCTCAGAGACTTCTTGAACGTTTCAGGTCCCATGGGTGTTACACATTTCCTCATATTATCAAAAACTGAAAGTGCACCATACTTGAGGGTTGCCAGGACCCCACAAGGCCCAACCCTTACATTTAAAATACATGAGTACTCATTGGCTGTTGATATTGCTCAGTCTCAGCTGCGTCCTAGATGTCCTCAAGATCTTTTCAAAAATTCACCATTGGTAATTTACTAAAGAGCAAATACTTTGATGTGTATGCACATGCACATGCATTTTCTTCTTACAGTCACATATTTATGGATTACCACCAGCAATCTTGCACAAGAATTTGGTCACCATATGTAATTCGAGATGAAATACAAAGACATGCGTATTAATGGTGTTTTGGACATGCCATTTGATAAGTTATACTTTTGACAGCTTCTAACTGAGTGACATTATGATTGTTCACCACCACACAAATTTGATATGCTTCTTGTCTCTTAGTGTTATTATTATTATTATTTTTTACCTTTTGATGGAATGTATTGGTTCTGGATCAAGAGAATGTGTTGCTGTAGATGAACCCCTAATTGCAGCCCTAGGACCTTTAGGTTCAGGGTCTCCTTCACATTTACATGACACCTGTGTGTTAAATTGCTGATGTTATATACTACTATATGAAAGTGGTGAAAAATACAAATGACTGACTATATATTTAACTCATGAATGATATGCAGTTGGGATTTGGAGGTGACCAATTATGGATATTTAGATTTTGATGTTATTCATGTGATGTTCTTGTACCCACTTTGATTCTTGAACTGAAATTTGGCAGATTGTCCTTTCTGGTTTTGGCACGGGGGAGCAACATCTCAAACTTACAACTATTATGTTTCAGAACATTTTCCCAGCGATTGATATTAACACGGTGAGTGCAGACAATGTCAATCAATTGTTGATGTCAGCTCAGATATTGACTTTCCTCTACCTGTTGCACATGTTGCAGGTCAAACTTCCTTCGTGCCAGAGAATCGTTTTACTTAATTATAACAAGGAGACAAAGCTTATTGATTTTCGACATTATTCCATCAGATTACAGCCCGTTGGTGTCTCGCGCAGAATCAGGAAATTTGTGCAGAACCATCAAGTGCCTGATTTAAGAAGTCTTCAGGATGTGAGCGACTTTGTCACAAAGTATGTATTTCTCTCAAGAAAATATTATTTTATGACACCTTGTTACATTGGATTGTCTAAATTTACTCCCTTTTCTTTTCGATATGTGTTTAACTTTCCATTTTTATTCCTGGAGGGCTGGTTATGGATCAGAAAGTGAAGTAGATGATGAAGCGGCAACTGTAAGTCTAGCAAGTGATCTTGGTCGAGTTAACAGAGCCTCAACAAAAAGTGCTGTCAAGCTTCAAGAGGTTGGACCCAGGATGACTCTTCAACTCATCAAAATTGAGGAAGGATTGTGTGCTGGTGGAGTCATATTTAGTGAGTATGGTATGTCATCTCACATATAATTTACCTTTTCCTTTGGCTTTGTTGGAAAGCACCAAAATGATTATACGGGAATCCCCTTCAATGTGAGATTGTGAATATCCTTGGCACCTTCTGTTAAGATTAGTGTTGAGCCATCATGGAGAGCTGATCCATCCACCATATATATAATTGTTCATTCGATATAATAGTTGCTTTAAATAGAAGTTCTCTGTAGAATTGCATAGTTTAATGTCAGTGTTGCTCTTTTTTAATAATTCTCCACGTGGGCCTTTGAAGGCAGCATCCAATATAGGCTACTATCCTTTTATTTTTTGCCTTGTGATTCTGGCTTACAAAATGATTTGCATCCGGTTGCTGTTTGCCTTGCCTATAGTAAAAAACTCTATTTCTCAATTCCTCCTTTACCTTGGTTGGAAAGATTAACCTTGTAGACCTTTTTCACGCTTTACCACTTAATGGCTGATTCTAATCTCTTCGAATACCTTTCCTCTCATTGTCAAATTGTCCTTGTGTCCTCTCATCATTTGACATGCTAACATAGTCTTTAGGTACCCCAATATCTGCCAATTGGTTCCATGGATAAGACATAACCCTTACACAAGATCGAAATAACCCCATCTAGCACATTTTGCCCAACCTTCACACAACCTTGCCCTGTTTTTTTGACCCACTCCGTCTAGCTCTGTTGCTTGTCTAGTCTTTTGTATCCTTCACATAAACTGCTCTTTCGGAGCACTTAAAAAGTGCCTGTTGTTTTATGCATGCGCACGCATTCACATGTGGTGGCCCAGTCACAACTAAAACTTTTATAGTGGATTGTGGTATCTATATAATCTTTCTTCTCATTGGCCTCAGTTTTCCTTTCAGGAAATAGCGGTGAGAAGAAAAAAAGGGAATTTCAGGAAGAGGAAAAAACGGAATTTCAGGAAGAGGAAGAGGAAGAGGAAGAGGAAGAGGAGGAAGCAGAAGAGGAAGATATGGAGGAAGACTAACTTGCAAAACTAAGTAGAAGACGGTACTTTGGCCACTGAAACACACTTGTATGATGTGTTTTTAATCATTTGGTTCGTCCACACCTCCTTGTTTCGGGGACAGCTCTACAGGAATTAATAGTGCCCATCGGATGAGATTATAGTTTTGTTATTCAAAAATTTTCAGCCACAATATGCTTTCTTTTTTTTTTTTTTTGGGAAAATGAGATATAGATTTTTCAGATATGGAAAATGAGATGTAGATTTATCTCAGGGATTAGCAAGCAAACTAGCCGCCTTCTTGGAAGATTGGCTGATGCCATTTGAAAGGGCATCATGATCTAATTATATTGTTAAAAAAAAATTGGCATTTTTATAGGTGAGGTTTCTTGATGTAGACCTCAAAATTTTATGAGAATATAGTTTGGAGTGAGTGAATAATAGAGTTAGAAATTCATGTGGATAATCAACATCTATGTCCATAAATATCTTAATTAAGAACTAATTTACTTGACACTATGAATTGATGAACAGTGTCTTTCACGATTACTTGGACCAGTTCGTGGTAGTTTTCGTAGGAATAATAAAAAATTCTAAAATTCTATTTTAAGCTACCCACACCAACTTTTTGAATTTTCCTAGAGTAAATAT
>JAOTQH010000046.1:2757738-2768949 GCA_025631255.1 Cornus kousa
TTTGCACTCAGACGGTCCACACCAATCTCTACAAGACTACAATGGAAAATCCTTCCACTACATTGTCCATGGGCTCCATAGGCGACAAGGTTAGTTTTCTCTCTCCCCCTTCTCTCAATATATCTTTCTCTACTTTTATATTCTCCATGAATTTGAGATCGATGGCTTTGGATTTTTTGAAGATGATAAAAATAAGAGAGTATGAGTGATTAATTGGTGTTTGCAGGAGGTTGACGATTTTTTTTAGCTGATTGGTCCATGATTGATTCATGTGATATATATATATATATATATATATATATATACACACACATACACACAAGCCCAAGCTCAAGCTCATAAAAAATTTGATGTGCCGAGCTCGAGCCTGGCCTAGCCAAGCTCGCCTGAGCCCGAGTAGCCCTCTTGCCGAAGCGAGCTGAGCCTGAACAACCTAAAGCTTGGCTCGACTCGGCTCATTTGCAACCCTAGCAGAGGTATGTAAGTAGCTTTTTCCAGAGGCGTGTAAATAGTTTTTGCTCTCAAGATTTTGGCATTGCATCAGCCTTTCTAGATTTTTGCTCTCTAAAAATAATAAATTTTTAATAATATATATATATATATATATATATATTGACAACGACTATATTTATAATGGCTATATTTTAATGACTATATTTTTCATCTTATATAATAATTCATTTGCTCATCATCTGAGAATCATCACTACATTCATCTCTTTCGTAGTAACAAAATATCATTATCCATCTCCTTCAACTTGAAATTCTAATGGCTTAGTCATTACAAACTTTTATACTCAAAATTATTCATCTTCTGAATCATCCCCCTCATCAAATGACTCTGTTAACGCGTTGATTCAACAAAATTGTGATTATGCTCAGCAACTTTTGAATTGTGTGAGGCCAGAGTTAATGGAGTAAATATTTCAAGTCTGTAAGAAGCGGTACATTTATCGTGACTGGGAGGGAAGCCATCGCCAACTAATGAAAGACTACTTCGCTGAGAATTGCATGTATCCACCAGAGTTCTTCCACAGACAATTCAGGATGCGATGAGAACTATTTATTCGTATCCTAAATTAGGTTTAAGCTTATAACGATTTCTTCATCCAAAAAAAGGATGCGATGAGTCATTTTGGGTTATCTTCTATACAGAAGATGGAAACTATTGTTCTTATATTTACATATAGTTGTGCAACCGATCACTGTGATGAGTATATTAAAATCGGTGAGAGCACTGCCATTCAAACCTTGAAAGCATTTTGTAATGCTATTGTTACTGTGTATGGAGAGGAGTACATGCATGCTCCAATGAAGCCGGCATAGCACGACTACTACAAGAAGGGAAGGAGAGAGGATTCCTGAGTATGTGTTAGTTTCTATCGACTGTATGCACTGGGAGTGGAAGAATTGCCCAGTGAAGTGGCATAACATGCACAAAGGATGCTCCCATAGGGATACTCTCATATTAAAAGCAGTTGCATCAAAAGATTCGTGGATCTAACATGCATTTTTTAGAATGTCGGGTTCACATAATAATATAAGTGTGTTGGATCATTCCTCGGTATTCAACAATATCGTCAATGGTCGATTGCCCCGGTTAATTTTGTGGTGAATGGGCATGCACATCAAATGGGGTATTACCTGGCTGATGGTATATATCCTAGGTGGACAACTTTGATGCAGAGTATCCCGCACCCAACCACTGCAAAAAAAAAAAGAAAAAAAAAAAGAAGGTGCATTATCCTTCAGGAAAGATGTTTTTGGGGTTTTATAAATCAAGTGGGCAATTACGCAAGGACTAGTCAAATTTTAGACAGGAAAAGGATTTGTGCCTCATAATGAAAACGTGCATTATCCTTCACAACATGATCGTTGAAGATGAGCGGCACACCAATCTGGAAAGATAGACTCCACCACTGAAGGAGACAATCTCGATTCCCACTTTTAGTTAAACTTACGAGTAAAATTTAACACAGTAAAAAACTTACCGTATCTTCATTACTGAAGCCACTAGTGTGATTCCTTTTAATTGTAGCCATGCATCCAAAAAATTTGCTCATTATTTTTTGTATGATGGACCAACGATTCATTAGAGCATTTGGAACCCTAGAAGATGGACAAATAAGTTGAAGCACATTATTTTGCTTCACTCGTTCCCATAGCTTTATCTTAGTTTTGTCTGCACCTATAACTGCATCACTGGAGATGGCCAACCAAGCCTTGCATAGAGACTTATTTTTGGCCATATTCTAATTAGGCATTTTATTAATCGGTTGCCTTGAGGAAGGTTCGATGCTACTTGATTGTGGCACATCAGGAATAGAATATTGGGAAGGGGAATTGGGATTGTGGTACACTACTTTCATAATATGGAGTATTATTGGGTTGTCATTGCGAAAACAAACCAATATTATTTTCATCAAATGACAAAAATTCATCGGTCGGTTAGGATTTGTACTAGAATGGTGATATAGGATCCATGTAATTGGAAGAATATATAAATAAAAGCTAAAAATAGACAAATAAATAAATAAATAAAACTTAGAGGAGTAGAGAATAGAGTTGGGTTGGATGTGGTTTGGATGGTGGTAGGAGTTGGAGACATTTATAAAGTTGAAAAGTTTTTTTTTTTTAAAAAAAAAAAAAAGAAAAGAAAAGGAAAGAAAAAGAAAATAGAGTCGTTAAGGCACTGTTTATGTCAGCAAACCGTGTCTTAACAGCTACATTAGCATGTTTAAATCAGGGAGGAAAAAAGTGAAAAAAAAGTGTTTTTAAGGTAAAAAAAAAAAAAGAAAAGAAAGTGTTTTTAAGGTAAAAAAAAAAAAAAAAGTGTTCTTTTTTATTTATTTATTTTGTAGGCCAATATAGTCCTTAGGTGCTTTTTGGGTCAGCTAAACAGTGCCTAAGGACTATATTATTTATTTACTGATTTTTTTACCCCCCCCCCCCAATTTTTTTTATTTAAAAAAAAGAGCTATTGAAAAGCTATTTTCGGTTTTTTTTTATATATTTTTTTTAATTTTTTTTTTAAAATCTAAAAAAAAAAATTAGGCAAGCGTAAGCCGACTTGCTAGGGCCAGCGAGAAAGCCTGCGAGACCAAATAGGCCTTCTCATTTAAGTGAGGCCGCTATGGCCTTGCTCTTGCCCATTATTGCTAAACCAAACCTTTAGGGGGAGGGTTGGAGATCGATGATTGTGCAGTCTTAGGCCTCTTCCTAATCTATTTTACAAGTAGGAAAATGCTTTCATCCTACCAGCGGAGGATGAGGTTCATCGTCCGTGTTGACGTGGCCCAATGATATGGTGACAGGTTTCCAATATTAAAAATAATAATACTGGGTAGCTCGGGTTCAACCCATTTCTCTTTTCTCTCTCATCACTCTTAATACCTAATATCTTCTCTCTCAGTATCTACAGACTGCCTCAAACCCATTTTTACTTTCCTCTCCATCGCAACCACCACTAGATTTGACTCTCTCTCTCACTCTAAAATTGTCAGGAAGAGGCAAGGGTGGAAAGGGTTAAACCCATTTCTTACTCTCTGCTCTCTCTTTCTCTTAATACGTACCTAAATTGCGCCCCATTCTAATCTTCCCATCTCTCTCTCTTCATCTCTGTGTTTCCATCTCTGAGGACTTTCAAGGAGAACGTTTTGTAGTTTGCCATCATAGAGCATCAAGTTAGTGTTTTCATTCCAATTTTGTTTTTGTATATATAAAAAATGTTTATTTTTTTACACTAAAGGCAATTAATTGTCCGCTTAATAATCTTGTTAACAACTTCATTTACAATCTGTCCCTTCCTTTGATGCATAGGTTACATAATTTTTGACCCTTCAGTATCTCTAGTTTTTTACAACATCCCTCTTGGTAAGTCGTAGTTATTTTTCATAATATTTAGTTTTGTTTACTTGTTAAGCACTATTCAACTTTGATGCTTGCCTCCAAATATCTAATTTAGCTTTCAAGTTGGTGTTTGTTGCTTTCTATTTCTTTTATTTTTTTGTGTTGATGATTAAAGCTCTCTGTTCAATAAAATCCATCTATTATCGAGAAAATGTACAAATTGCGCTAAGAATTTATACTACTTTGCTTTGTTAATTTGTTTTTCTTTTTGGGTTTTCTTGAAATGGATGAAAGAAAATGACACATTTCAGATTTCTTTTAAAGTTCTGCAATTTAGTAGGCTTTTGGGCCTTGATCACAAATGGAAAAATTCAGCCGAAGTTAGCTTAGTTAATTTGTTTTTCTTTTTGGGTTTTCTTGAACAAGATAAAAGAAAATGATAGATTTCATATTTTTGTTTCTATCTGGTGCTATAAATAAGGAAAATAATGTAATGAATGAGTCCACATGAAGTATTTAAGAACTATGTATGAAGGTGGAGCTGATTTCATGATAGATTTAATTTGGTGCAAATGTAATAAATGCCCATTACTTTGAAAACATGGGATGTGTTTATAAGAGATTCATTTTTATGTATTTTCCTATTTTTATTTCTTTGATTTCAATTCAAGGGATAATGCTTTTATGTCCCCCTTTGTTTTTGCAATTAACGCGTTCTAATTTGTACATGATCTGTGGTATCTGGTAACCACAATCATCAGCACAGGGGTGTCTTTTTTTTTTGTAATAATAATTAAATGAAGAAGAAGAGAATTATAGTGAGAGGGGAAAAGAGTTCCTAGTTAGAATAACTTTTGCATTAGGTCGGACTTGAGTCCTCTTTTTTCCCTCAGTTGTGGATAAATTGCTTTCTGCTGTAGTAGGCCTTCAAAGGAAGTTACTTGTTTCAATCATGTAGACGATGTGATGTCAGTTCATGGGGTAGAAAATTAAGGATGCAGAAGTGAATTGTTGAATTAGCTCATTCTTTGGAGTGCGAGTGTCAGTTCATTGTTAGATTTCTATACTATTTGGTTTATCCGGATTGTCAAAAGAATTATTATATATTTGTTGTTGGCATATGAATTAAAGATTTAAATTATAAAGACTCACTGGCATTTTGTAAAGTGGTTTGTTCATTCATAAGGAGATTTTGAACTGTGCTTACTGAAGGAAAAACAAAATAAAAAAAGGAATTTTTTTGCCGTGTCCACATTTTCAGTGGTTGTATTAATTAAAAAGTTAAAGATGATCACCTGGCCTAGCGTGTCATTTATCATGGAAAAAGGTGTACAACTATGTTGCTCAGAAAAATTTCCACTATGTACTTGAGATGATATTTTTTAGGCCTGTGGAGATCATTTTTGTAATATTCCTTCATCGTCTTTTCTAAAACTGGTGAATCATTTCACCAAAACACATCTCCAGAATTATGGGGAATTGGGTAATGGGACCCCTATTGCTCCTGTTTCACTTTGTCGAGAAGGCCCTGCAGAATAGAGCAACTTAATAACGTTTTGGGATGTGGGAGGGTGTTTCATTCATTTTCCTTCTTTAGTTAGAATCAGTTGTTAGGAGGATAAGCAATCTAGTGTGTGAAATTATTCAGGGCTTCTAAGTTCTAATACTGCTAGGTCCTATTGGTTTCCCTCTCTTATCTCGTCATATGTTGAAGAAGGATTGTTGACTACCTCTTCAGGGACATCTATTTAGTTTCTATTTCAGTTGCATGGTCTAGACAAAGATTGTCTTTTGGTTGATGTTCTCTAATGAAGTCTTTTTGGATGTTATATGCAATGGTATGTACATTACAGTACTTTTCCCAACAGAAAGCATTTTGAGAGCCCATGGCACATTCAAAATTGCTTCGTTTTTAGATTTTGGAAATAACAACCTGATAAAGAACCGGACATGGACTGAGAGCTTGAATTGCACATGACTCTCACCTATACATGGTGGAGGGGCAATGACAGATAGGTTTTAGAGTTTTCCCGTACAATTTAGGAATTATAATAAATAAGAGTTAGCTTTGCAATATTTCCTTTTTAATTAGTATTAGGACTAGGTTTGCTTATAAATAAGGCATGTTGATCTGTAGCCTTGTTGAAACTGAGCAGGGCTATTTTACAGATCCAAACATTGGCTTGCTATATGTCTCACTAGAGCTCATGGCAGCCATTTTTGAATCTTCAGGTTTGCAGAAGCTATATTGGACATTAGGATCTTTGTTTTACCTATATATACTTTGAGTTAATTACCTTTTGATGATTGAATAATATTGAGTATTGAATTGCAGAGTTCTTCTTCCCCTATTTCTTCTTCTCTCCTCTCTTCTTTCCTCTCTTTTTCTCACTCTCCTTCTCTCTTCTTGTTTACATCATTCACACTATCCATTCTACATTACAACCATACTCAGGCTGATCAGTGGATGCAAAATTCTGTCTTCTTTATAAAAAATCCAGCTATTTTGTTGTTGTGTACATCTGAAATAACTAATTTGATGTTGAAAGTAATAGAAGTTTTATGGGAACACATATAGCAAACTTCTGTAATGTTGCTTTAATTGCATAAAAGATGGTTGAATAGTTGTCTTGTCTTAGTTTGTATAGATGCAATGGATGATGTAATAGTGTTAGAAATTCATGTGGTTGGTGTTGTTCTTCTTTCTATACTATTTCCCAAGTTCAATAATACACAGGATTGCTTTAATTACAGTGCATTAGACCTGTTACCAATTTAAGCATCAAATAGTTTGGTAAGTGTTCAAACTGCATAGTCAAAGAAATAATAGGTTGTAGATGTGAGTCTCTTGAGCAGTTGACAACTTTCTTCTTCCTCTTTTTTCCTGTTTGGTTAGTAAAGTTGGATTTAGGAACCAAAAAAAGAGAGTAAAGATATACAATAGAAAACCCAAACCAAACATTATCTGCTTTCGGATCTTCATTATTCTCTTTTCATGTGTAGGACTCTAGGCAGGACAAGACAAAGCATGCATAAATTCATTTAAGCTTTTAGTTTGTCTATTGCTATAGTGCTGATGAAAATGCTATTTCTCATTGTTGCATTATTTGCTTAATACAAAGAACAATTTATTGACTTATTTCATTCAACTTCCTTTTGCTTCCTACCATGTCGCATACAGCTTCTTCTTCAAACAGGAAATGGAACTCTCCCTTGTAGGCCTTCAGAATGCAGGAAAAACATCTCTCGTCAATGTGATTGCTGTGAGTAAAAACGAAGTCTTCCTATCCTCCCTTTTTTTGCTTTTCATTTGATTTTTGTGAGTGATTTTCTTTTTAAATCTTACTCTTTTTTTTTCTTTTTGGTGAATTTTCAACAGACCGGAGGCTACAGTGAGGACATGATTCCAACTGTAGGTACCTTTTATCTCTAACAAAAGTTTAATTAGGCGCTTTGCCTTTTACTAAGTAGGTGTCTTAACAGAAGCTTTTTTATACTCTGAAAACCAGGTGGGATTCAATATGCGGAAAGTTACAAAAGGAAATGTCACAATAAAGCTTTGGGATCTTGGAGGGCAACGGAGATTTCGCTCCATGTGGGAGCGCTACTGTCGGGGTGTCTCTGCTATTCTGTAATTCCTACCATCCTTTTAATTTTCCCTCCTTTGTTCATCATGTAGCTTTCTTTGGTTAATGTCTAACTATTAGAGAGCCTTTGCCTTTAAAATACAGACAAGTGCCTGTCAATGTAGATCAATAGTTTGTTATATCTGGGAAACCACGTCAAAATGATGTCATGCTTTTCTTTAGCAGCATGCTCGAGCATCTCGTGATATAATGTAATAGCATTACGGCTAATAGCTATAATAGCCATGTGTGTATCCACATAAGGCCAATTAAAATTTATGGGCTATTGTTGCAGCTGCTAACACAGCCTTAGTGGTGCTGCAATAGCTGTTTTCACAATCAGTACTCAATTATGCTGCCTGGGCTGTGACAAAGTGTACCTTGAGAATGAACTTCAGAAAACTTCCACCACCTATCAGTGCAAAAGAAACTTGAACATCATTAAAAGCAGGCATCATAACATTACAAAATGACAATAATCTATTTATCTTTATCATCTTTATGTTCTTTTCGTTTTCTTTTTTTCCCTCTTTTTCTTCCGGCTTGGGGGTGCAGGGGTGGTAGGAGGGGAATTGACTGAATAGAAATGTCTTTTCCTTCTCATTTGATGCACTCCATCAGTAGCAGAAGCTTAGAATCATTGGCCATAACAAAGATACAAATCTCAACTAAGTATATCTGATACACACCGTTTCCTCACTTTGTTGTCTATTCTAATGGAGCTAGAATTGGGAAGAGGGAAAAGAGCCTCTTAGGAACCATTTGTAATCCAATGAGTTGTGAAATAGTGTATCATCCATTTTTCTCGGTAACCAAGGAGAAGATTAGTGAACTATGTATGATATTCTATCCGGGAAGGGCTAACGGCTCCAACTGGTCTGATTTACTTTGATTGTCTTTTCAATTTGATTAACTTTCAGCCCTCTTCATGCAAATGCAGGTATGTTGTCGATGCTGCAGATCGAGACAGTGTTCCCATTACTCGTAGTGAGCTACATGACCTCTTGACAAAACCTTCACTGGCTGCAATTCCTTTGCTTGTTCTTGGTAACAAAATTGACAAGTCAGAAGCTCTTTCAAAGCAAGCGCTGGTGGATCAGCTGTAAGTTTCCATAAACCTTGCAAGCAGTTATATATTACCTTTTCATTTATGATTTGTCTTGATAAATATCTCTTGATATTCTTGTACATTAAATTATTCTTTGTGTTTCTTTCACCCTCAGAGATCTGCAAACGATCGCCGACAGAGAAGTGTGCTGCTTCATGATCTCATGCAAGGATACCATAAACATAGACGTTGTCATGGATTGGCTTATCAAACACTCTCAAACAGCAAAATGATCCAATGCTGTCACCTTATCTGTGCTGTACTCTTGTCGGGCCTTTTTTGAGAATGGATCAAAAGTGAACTTACATGCATGTTTCACTGAAAGTTTTCAGCCTGAGAAACAAACTGATGGTTAATCCTCTTTTCCTCTTTCGGTTGCAGATATCCGAACTACGTACTTGTGTTTTGGTTGCTAGGCAAGTATTCCATTCATTGTTAATCCATATACTGTTCTCTTGGTTTGAATTTTTTTTTTCTTCGTATCCCGACGTTGGCATGAAGATTTGAGATGGTACTGTTGTGTCTAGATTGGCAGATTCTATCTTTGTGGAGTACTTTTATTGCATATATGCTTGCTACAAGGTCCAATTGAGTGAATTGGCTAAGCAAAGTATTGAATTCTGTGAATATCAGATTGCAGATTCTTCTTCTTAATATGGTTCATATGTGCATGTGATATATGTGTGTGTGTGTGTGTATATATATATATATATGGCATTTGTATTGGTAGGACAAAACATAACTTCTTGAGTGGTGTTATAGATATAATTGCTAGATTGTATAGTTTCTTCCTTCAACCAAATTAGATGATATTCTGAAATGATTTTTAATTTTTTCGAAAAATGCCGAGATCCAGTTTATGTCTTCTGTTTTGGAGTGATTGTGAAATATTTTGCTATGCAGTGGATGAGTGTGATTAAGAAGTTTGCTTGAAGCTTGAGAGAAAATGTGTGGAACTACAATATAGACTCAAGTAGTTCATTATATATTGTAATTTTAGATATCATTGTCATCATAATATAAATAGGATAGACACTTTTGTATCATGAATCATTCACTGGAAACTTTGTGTGTGTGTGTGTGTGTGTGTGTTTTTTTTTTTTCATTTTTATGTGTGGATTCCACATGGGTGGTCCACTCCACATGGGTACATGGGATACAAAATCCATGAAGCCCACGAGACTTGCCTTTTCCCTTTGGACTATGCTTAGCATCATATACGTGTGTGTGTGTGTGTTTATAATATGAATAAACAAACCCATCGTTGAGTACAAAACTAAAATGGTCTGCAAGTATGGAGAATTTTAAAAAAGAAAAGAATCGTAAAGTGATATATTGACGTAAGAGAGAAAATATATGATAGATGTGTGACTACAGTGAAAATGACTATTGAGGAAATTTGTAGATTTTCAATTACTGAAAAATAACTTCGGTTGCATGGAATTGGAATTTGTGAAATTTGAAAAAAAAATTGATTATATTTTTTTAATTGTTTTTTTAAATTTTTTTTATCAATTTTAATTCCTATACTCTAATTTCATACAACAGAAAACACACTCTAATCTTACATTAAATGTCAACATTAAGAAGAGATTTCATGTTGTATATTATTTTTTGATGATATTGTTTTAATTGAAAACTAGAAGAGATTTCATGTTGTATATTATTTTTTGATGATATTGTTTTAATTGAAAGCTAGAGAAGAATCAAGTGTTCATGTAGGTTTGGAGGGAAAGTTTAGAATAAAAGGATTGAAAATAAGAGCAAAATTGAATATATGAAATCTAGAAACATAAATAGGAGTACAATGAAAATTAAAGATCGAGTACAAAAAAAAAAAAAAAAAAAAAAAAAAAAAAAAAAAAAAATAAAAAAATTTTTAATTATTTAAAATTAAAAGTAAATTGAAGATAATGGTAAACGTTTGAATCATTACTTAAATGAAAAAAATGCATCTGATATTAGGGGTGATCAAATAATTCATCAATTCACTAAATCGAACCGATTTGTGCGGTTCGGTTTGGTTTTCTAGTGTTGTGGTTCGGTGATGGATTGAAAAATTAGTAATTCGTAGTGACCGAATTGTTTAACGGATTAAGGGCTGAAAAAACCAAATCGATTCATAAAACTAATATACATATAGTATATAGCATATATAGTGTACAAAACGTGTAGAATATATTATTGATGTTTATTTTTCCTTTAATTATTAAGTTTTCAAAAGTTTTATCGTTTTACGAACCCATAGATAAGCTACAAGAACTGTAATATATAAGCTCATAAGTTTTTCATTATTTTCTTTTATGAATTTTTGTTCCTCTCTCCTAGAAAAAAAAAATCTTGATTGCTCCATCTTGTAATTATTTTCAGTTCTTCCTTGTCATTTTCATAGTCCATTTATTAATATGTATAGTCTTTAGAAATTCATGCATGACTCAGACGACAATGAGTATTTCGAAACAGAATTAACAATAACAAATTCTCTTTTTTCCTTTAAATTCATTCATGACTCAAGTAGTATATTTATCTAATTTGATGATATGCATTGATTGTGAACTTATGGAAGGATTAATGGCTTAATTTGATATTTTGTGCTGATCATTAGATATAAAATAATACTACATAGGAC
>JAOTQH010000046.1:2807727-2827513 GCA_025631255.1 Cornus kousa
CACATAAGATGCTTAAAATTTTACTTTCCTTAAAGTAAAGGAAAATCTCTTTTAGTTAGAAAATTGATAAATGGATATTCAAAATTTTATGCAATTCACGATAGTGAAATCCAATACCTTAGTATTCTTCTTTATTAATTTCAATCTCAATATTTTCATTTTATTCTTGTATTTGTGTTAACTAGGTCAGACATAAATTTGTTTTGATTTACATTAGTTTTTTTTTAACGCATTCCCTTGGAGTCACCGACCGCCGCTTCAAGCACCAGATCACTTATCTCTCCGAAAATGGGTCTGAAGTTTGAGAGAGAAACAGAGGAGAGAGAGAGAACTTTCGGAAAAAAAAAAACAGAGGAGAGAGAGAAACAGTAAAGGAGCACAGGGAAGAAATTTTCTAAGCGAGATCTCCTATACGAAGATTGTGATTTTTCTTGGGAGCGATGAAGGAGAAGGAGAGGAAGTCATTGGGTATATTGGCTTGGGTCTGCACACACACAGAAAAAGAGGAAAGATGAGAGAGAGTAGAAGACCTCGAAAATGTAAAAAAAATATTTAAAGTCAGCAGCTAATGAACTGCTAACGCGTCCCGCGACTGTGCTTCTGCAGTCACGCAAGGACTGCGGTTAGCATTGCTCTTATATCTCAATGTCAAAACTATGGAATTCACCCAAATCAAACTAGTTAAAGTTTGGTTTTATTGGTCGGTTTAGTTTCAATTATTGAAATCAAAATTGAGGGACATAGTCGGAACGTAATTATATTTAACTGTCATCTAAGTTGCATGTGTGTAAGTGTAACAAACCACTTTTTAAAATGTATTTTTTGTGTGCAAAGACAATTGTACCCCTTAACTTACAACAATTTCATACATACAAGTTTCTTTAATTAAATGTATAACTTATCTTTTTTTTGTTCACAACAAAAATTGGACAAAAAGTGTTATCACATTAATTTTAAAGCCATATTTATTTTATAAAGTTTTAAAAACTTGTCATATCAACATTGACCAACTCTGATCATTAGTGAAACTTACGATAGAGGTCACTTTGTTAGAAGGGAATTAAGTGTAAGAAATCCTAATTAGAGAGGTTGATTTGTTAGCACGGAGATAAGTGTACTAAATTCTAATTAGGGAGGTCGATTTGTTAGTAGGGAGGTAAGTGTAATAAATCCTAATTAGAGGGGAGGTTAGTATAATGTATCATAAGTAAAGGGGAGGTAAGTGTAATTTAAACTAAAGAGTTTATTAACACTGGCCACTCAAAACATAGTCTCAGTGTAGATATGTGTGTGTGAGAACCAACTAAGAAATTTTTTTTGACTCAAAATGCGATGGTAAGATGTCTTCTCTCCTCTCCAAATGGGAGGCGTTTCGGCAATATTAATTAGATTATAAAATTCAAATTTAAATTATATTCCTTAAGTAATTAAATAAAAAATATATTCCTTATAGTTGGTTATGAGTAAGAGAGTTTTAGTGAAGTTTATGTAATTTTTTAAATGATTGAAGGTTAAAATTAGTATTATAATTTTTTTTTTCTTTCGCCCAATTTTGGATAGATTTTATTTCGTCCAGTTAAAGGAGAAAAACTTCTTCTATTTCAAATCAATGTCCCTTTTTTAAAATGTTTTTTTCACTCTCTTTGTTTTTTCGGACTGATTTATTATATATGTATATTTTGGAAATGTGATAGTCATCAAAAAAGAAAAAGAAAAAAAAAAGACTGAATTCTGCTAAGAATCAAGTGCTCCAAAAGTGAAATGGTTATTAGGCAATTTTATTTATACCATAATTTTTAGGATAAATTATACTGATTTCTTTTAAAGTTTTGTCAATATACAATAATCTCTCACATTGTTTAAAATTACACTTATTTCTCTTGCAATTGATGTGAAAATATAGGTATCTCTCCTTGTTAACGGTCAAAGACTAGCTGACATTATTGAATAGGTAAGTAAAAACTAACATATACACACATAAATATTGTAGAAATATGTAAACCCCTTGCAGGATAGAAAACCCATAAATAACATGCATGATCAGTTTCAGCTAAAAATGAAAATTAGTAGAGAATATATATCCATAATTTCACAAATAATTGAAAATTTAATGGAACAGCAAATTATAATTTCAAACAATACTATTAATATTTTAACATTAACAGAAAAATGTGCAGCTATTACTTTCGCCTGCATGTAATCACGTGACGAAATTTTTTTTTAATAAAAAAAGGCCTAATAGGATACCATACCATAAGCTTTGTACTTTGATCCGGAGTAATGAGACGTGAGCTTGAAACCTGAAACTTGTGTTTTAAACACTGAAGAAAGACTTCAGAAGCTTAGTATTCTTTTAATGGAATGGATGGATGGATGGTTCAACATAAAATGCACAAACACAAACCTTTAGAGAGATGGAACCAAAACAACAAAAGAAAATGGTGGAGAAAACCTCCAAAGGCGGATCTAATTCTTCAGAAACATAAATGTCTGAATTTAAAAAATAAGGAGAATTAAAAACACTTACAGGCTAGCCTAAAAGAAAAATGAAATGGTTTAGCCGGCACAGATTGATTAATTTAATTACATTTAGCAGAGATGAAGTTGCATCAGCAGAATGATTAATTTTATACTTTATTATATATAAAATTGATTGGTACAACGTAACTAACAATACTAATCATGAAAGCTAGTAAACATTTCAAAATAAATCGCTTGCAAACCACATACATTAGGTACACCTATAGTTGACTTAAATCAACAAAATAAGAAGAGTATTCCAAAGGTCATACCAACCGAGCTGCCCGCTTAATCTACTCTTGATATGTAAAATTAATTTCTTTTTGACCTGAACATGTCCATGAGAAAGGGGTCAGTAGAAACCATCTGATGAGTTCGTTTCTTTAAATTCATCATCATATATAATGGGTTAACTACATAACTTGAATAGTTGTATATTACAATACTTTAATAGTATGTAGGTCAAATTGCATTATGCCACTCAACTATCACTTTGTGGCAAAATACTTTTTGAATTATCAACTCAACTAAACAACAAAAAACAAGCACTATATTATAACAAGTACTTCTTAAAGTACCCACGCATGTAGCATAGAGTGACAAATATCTACGTGAATATATAGACAATTCTAATTCTCATTTGCATTTTGGTATTCAAAGCATTAGCTTCGTTGATTCTTAATTGGTACCCTTATATTTTTAAAATCAAAAACAATTTTTTAATTAGAAATTTTAAAATAAAATAAGGAGACTTTATGCAGTTCTCCCCTTCCTAATTTGAACTTTGGGAAAAGTTGAGGAATGATCAATACAGCCTTCTCATCTTCAAGTTCAAGTTGAAGCTGAATTTAACTAGGTCCATCATGTTAAGCCCAAAATAGCCACAAATCACAATCGTACCAAGCAGCTATAGAATTATAGATCTATAGGTAATCACTTGGTAGTGCATTTTTTAATAAATTTTTATTATGCTTTAATTTCCTGAACTCTCATTTTGTAGCATATAACTCCCTCCAGCCTATGTTCAGAAATAATTTCAGATGGTCTCTTAAGTTACTACTACAACAGAAGTGCCCTGAAAGCGTCATCAAAGAAGCAAGCCTTTTATGTATTTCTAGAGTAATTCTGGCTCAGCAACTATCTTTCCCCAAAATCTCAACATGTATAAGGACAAGAGTTTGTTTCGCACTGAACCAATTGCACTAACTGAGCTGAAAACAGACTGATGAAATGCTGAGCAGACTTGGACTATAATAAAACCAAGGGATTCAGATGCTCTGAAATCAACATTGAATAGATCCCAACACTTAGAATCCAAAGTCCGCTTCAGCTCGCTTCAGCACAGACGTCACCCTTGTGAAAAATTCTGGTTCTTTTTCCTCTATATCTTCAAGTGTCCTCGACTCGTGTTCATCAGCCTAAGGGGAAAAAGAAAATACACAACTTTGGTTACAATTGTAAAGAAGAAATAAAAAATGAAAGTAGAAGGTGCAACTGTAATTTAACAAAGACAACACAACTTCCTGTGTAAGTTGTGCAGACTAAAATGAAATGATTTGCATCTTTAAAAAAAATCACACCAGCACATTGCATTCTCATGTGAATCAATTTACCTTAATAAAGCTAATCTATTTCGAGTCTCCATTTAGTTCAAAAACTTATCAATTGCTTGTTTTTGGTTGTTTTAGTAGGAAGACAAAAAATTAACAGACATTATTAAAGGGGGAAAAATTAAAGGAGACCGCTTCTAGTGTATCCTTCCAATAATAAGCTTTCCAATCATTAACTTTCATATATGTAATTGTGTATATATAAATACATGTGCATAAAAGGTTACTGGTTGGTGCAGTTGTAAAACTCAACTCATCAAGCATGAGAGGACAATAGGTAACGATCATTCTATACAAATATATTCAATTAATAAGAAATACCTCCTTAAATCTAAGAAGGATTAAGTTTGACACAGATGCTGGCTTTGCCTGGTCCCACCTGAAAAGTTACCATGGGCAAAATAAAACGAGTGAAATACGATATGACATCCACCATGAAAGAAGCATCAAACTTTGTAGAGAGAAACAGTTGTGTATGTGACAAAGATACAGGTACCAGGGAAACATACAATGAGATACAAGTGATGCTATTCAACAAATCATATCAGAAACATTCAGGATGCTAATTTGGTAAATTGCTCGATTACATAGACCTTTACTGTAATTGCCATAATCTAGGCAATTAATTTCCATAACACAAAACTAAAATCAATCTGGAGACAAAGAAGACTAGACTAACTATTTGCACTTAGGCTTCCTTACCAATTTTGAAAAATAGTTCTTTTGCATAAGTTTTGGGTCCCGAGTTTTAAAAGAGGTTTCAAACCAGAGGGAAATACAAAGTTGAAAAACAGTACATGACTTGAGCAGTATTGCCATGTTGAAGCAATAAAAAATAGAAATTTGCCAACGATGACAGGAGTAGCCACCTTCAACATCAGATCAGCAGTTGAAAGAACTCGCTACCTTTCAATGATACCAAGTTGCAATTACTTCGTTTCACCATGATTTCAAGAATTTTTATTATCCACCATCAAGTCACACCCCTAGTTGGCAATAAGCATTCAGCATCCCCACGCTATTGGCACTAAACAAATCATCACTTCCACAATGGTCAAAATCCCAGTGCTCTTTCCATGCTATCGATTTTCTTTATCAACTCTCTTTCTCACTTTAATTGTCTCTATTATTTGACAATTCTTCTAGATTTCTCTTCCGCTCATCATCAATCTCTCTCTACGAGTTTGTTCTTCTACAGAACCTCTCAATTCATAAATCTCTCTCACACTAAAAACTCTCAGAGAAACCTCTCTAAATCATCCATTTAAAATTTTGAACCGTCGTGAATGAACAAGAAAGAAGTAACCAGGAAGGATACATAGGAGAAGTAGAATGATACAAGTCCAAATAAATTTATTTTATTTTATTTTTTGAAGCAAGCTTGGATTATATATCATCAACAAATCATATATAACCTCAGCTAGCTTACCGAAAAAAGAAGACAACTAATTTGGCCTTCATTAATCTTTGACACAGTTACTTATCAAAAAAAAATCTTTGACAAAGTCAAAAATCAAAATATTGGTGAGGAAACTCTTCTAACAATCATGCGCTCGTCATATGAAACTGTATGTTGGTTTTATACTTTTATTGATGGCCATCCACGAGGGGGGAAATTTATGAAACATACTCACCCCTTCTCCATTCTTTTTCTTTATTCTCATTTATTTATTTTAATGCATTTTAAAGTTCAGGGGTTGATAGTGAAATGGACTCAATAATGCAGGGTGTGCAAGTATAACTGACCAACTAATTGGGAGTGTGAAAGTTCAATTTACCAAAAGAAAAGGGGGGGTGAACTATGTTCCAGTGATAATGCGCTGCTTTTTTCAGCGAAAGTTCACTATCTCTTGCTGGTGTCCAAATGTCAAGACAAGAAGTCGGGAGCTATTTAAGTCGCATGCGGAGTGATGTTATGACAAAAAAATTATATATAAGAAAGATAAAGCAGCCTATATGATTACCATACATCTCCAAACAATTTGTGTTGTTTTCCAAGCTAAGCTTTAGCAAATGAACTTTTGAATGCCTAATTGTAAAAGGTGACAGTTCAAAAGTGGTAGCTGATATGATAGCCACGATTTATGAAATGACTTACCGTATTAGCAGAGATTTGATTATGCTATAGAATATGCTAATAGAATATGTTGTGATTTGATTTATATTTAATTTAATTTTCTTTCTTATAATATGAGCATGTGCTCCTTTTATCTATAAATACTAGAGCTGTGAATGAGTGATAATCTTATTCAAGCCTTTACACAATTCTCTCTTTCTTCTTCTTTTTATATTTCTACTTGGTATCAGAGCCAGGGTAGTCCGACTGCAACGAGAGCATTGCGAGTTCGGCACCATCCATTCAAGAATGGTCTAAGGTAACATCGCCCATCCGGGAGGTGTCGGGTAGGCAGGACGTTCCGATCTCAATGAGGACGTTGTGAGTTTGGCACCAACTACTCAGAAATGGTATGAGACATAGTTGTTTCTTTTTATGGTCTGAGGAGACATTGTTGATTCTTTCATCTACACTGTTTAAACATATGTATAAAGGGGAATGGTTTAAGGAGACATTGTTGATTCTTCCATCTACATGTTTTAAACATGTGTATGAAGGGAAATGGTTTGAAGAGACATTGTTGGTTGTTTACGATCTGAGGAGACATTGTTGGTTGTTTACGGCCTAAGGAGACATGATTGGTTGTTTATGGTATGAGGATACATTGTTAATTGTTTATGGTCTGGGGAGACATTTTTGATTTGTTAAACGGTACTTCATGTAGGGGAAAATCGTCGCTAGTCAGATTTGCACTCAATTTGTCACAAGCTCTTAGCAACTTCCAAACATTCTTACAAAGAGCGTTAGCAAGATTGTGTTTGAGAATGCATTGTCCAAGTTGAGTGTTTTAGATATCCCCGCACCAACTTGAGGGGGAATGTTAGCAAATATGATCATATGATAGCCACGATTTATGGAATGACTTACCGTATTGGCAAAAATTTGATTATGCTATAGAGTATGCGATAGAATATGCTAATAGAATATGCCATAGAATATGTTATGATTTGATTTAGATTTGATTTAATTTCCTTCTTTGTAATCTGAGCATATATTCCTTTTATCTATAAATGCTAGAGTTGTGAATGAGTGATAATCTCATTCAAGCCTTTACACAATTCTCTCCTTCTTCTTCTTTTTATATATCTACTAAAAGGAATCCATACCTCACGAGCATTAAATCGTTGATGGAACGCCACATTTCACGCCCTACATCCTTTGTAGATTGATCTCTTGCACTTCGTCCATGCCATAACTCTTTGGCAACATATGCAACTTCTTCAACATCTACCTTAAGAAGTGTACAAACCAATTGTGATAAGTAATAAACATATCATTTATTTATAAAGATTAGAAGAATAAGTATTTTAAATCAAAGCAAATTAACAACTAACAGTAGAAAAAAATAAAGGACGGACGACCACTAATCTTACACAGGATGCACAAAAAATAAAAGAAGTTATTGAAATAACAAAAGCACAAAACACAATGTAAGGCAAAACTATTATAAATTGTTTTTAAAAGTAACTTGATGATTCGCACAAATCAGAGACGAGAGTTACAAGAGCCAGAGACTAAGGTGGAGAAGCATCCCACCAGACACCATTCCTATTCCTCGCAAGAAGCTTCTAAAAGCCCACTAAGCTATGAAGAACAAAGTGGGAGAGAAGATAGCCCCACTGAATCACCTTGAACGACCCATCGAGAAGAAAAAAAAGCAATAAGCAATGCAAAAACCAACCCTTATCACATAAAACAGGAATTCTCAACATCGTCAAAGGGATTCTGCATCTTAACCTTGCAAACCACCCCTGGAATTTCACATTTTAAATGAACACCTACTCGATAAATAAAGAAACTACAAGCAAAATGTGCCAACTCAAAAATTGAATAATGTTTGAGTATAGTGTGGATGTGGTCACACTAGAGTAGCTTTCACAACAAATTTATATTATTAACTCAAAATGATATTGTACCGAATGGATGTTTCCAAAGGTATTCCCAACCCAAGAATAATGACAAGTTACACCAACTAGAAGACTTCCTCAAAAGACTTCCAGCAAACTGTTTCCAATTGTGAAGGCATGTAATTACCCCCAAAAAAGGAGGGGAAAAAAAAACTTCAAAACCTATAACAAGATAGGTAGACTAATAAGATTGTCTTCCTCTTGTTTTTTTTAGAGTTGGGGGGGGCAGCTCATATATCTTTTGTTTCACTGAGGATTCAGCTCGCATTATCAATTAAAATGATCTTTGTTAGATATACACATAACAAGGTATGGAATACAAAATGAGTTAAGGGCCCAGATGTAATTCTAGTGCTTCAAGAGACAATTAAAATAAAGACAATGAGAAAGAAGAAAAATTTGTACGAAGATGCAAATATGCAAACCCAAAGGGGTTGGCTCAAGTGGGTAACTCACTTGGCCCTTGTGCCTCATGAAACATCAGGTTTAAGGTTCAAGTCCTCTTGGGTGCAAACAATTCCTTGGAGGAGGGGTATGTGAGTATCAATTAGGAAAAAAAAAAATGCAAATATGCATACCTGAACTTGCATGGAGGTGCCATATAATAATTCCTCATGCTCAATAAGGCGCTGATGGAGCATACAGTAGTGATCCGTATCAAAATTCACCACTGGTTCTGTGTGAACTTGCAACCCTGCTAGTTGCGTCACAACATAGGAAGCCATGACCTGTCCAAAAATCGCAGGTATTGTACCTAGAACAGGAATGATGCGGACCCTAAAACCTGGTACTATCTGATATCAGGATTTCGACATATTAGTATGTTGAATCTCAATGCATCCATCATAGGATCCATATACAGTGCAGTCTTTCTTTGGGTAAAAAATGTGTCATATTACAAGTGAGATAATTAAAAAGCAGCAGCTAATACTTCAAAGGAACACGCAAACATCCTTACTTGATAATCTGAAGGATTTTCTTCTCCACTTGGTCCCTTGAATGGAAGCAACTTTGCCTTGGGTTTTTCTAAAGAAAAAACTACAGGAATGCCACCTTCTATACCATAATCTTTCCTTAAACGGTATCTCACCTACAAAATGGATGTTCCATTGCAAGCTGTATTTAGTGCACAAGTAACATGTAAGAAACACCTGAAGTAAATCCATACGATACAATGACTATTCAAAGGCAGAAGTCAGGTCCTAGATGTTGATACAAGGCCAAGATTCAACAGGAAAAGAGGTTAAGCAATGACATCAATATCTTATACTAAAAAGTTGGCTAATCTGAAAACAGCAAAAGCAGGTATAAGCCCAAAAGCTTTTGAGCTAGGAATCACATAACGGAGTTTTATCATGGCATACAATTTTAAAATGGAACCCTCAAAATGTTTTCAAGGAAGTGCAACGAAATGCGAAGAGATTTTAAATTCCTAAAATTAAATTAAAGAAGTGAAAATTGGAAATTGAGGGAACCTTTTCGGCTAAAAGGGCATCACTCACTGCTTAAAGAGTTCTGAATAAACAAAATATGAAGATGTCTGGTTCACATTTTTATTTTGGAACTAGACAGAGATTCATTAACTGGGGAATCTTACAGGTGTTTTGCCTAAGTCCCTAAAAGTGGAGCATATACCATGAGTTGTGGGGGATTCACCATGTTTCAAACAGTAAGCTTCCTTGCACAAGCATAAAGTGACAAAGATGAAGGAAACTAGGGTAGTAGTGAGATTGTTGTACAGTATTGTATGAGTTGTCACACTGCACAGTATTGTATGAGTTGTCACACATGTACAGTTAGTATTGTATGAGTTGTCACCTACCCCTCATTACCATATATAGAATTACTATGTATAGGGTTTACTTGTTCTCCACTCACCTACTTCCGTAGCTTCTTCTATATAAACACCATTGTATTATTGTATTACTGACTCAATAACATATACGTTTTCATATATTCTCTCTCTCTCTCTCTCTCTCACAACAGAGATGATGTCCATGAGAAACATAATTTTGAAAAATCAAATGCATAAATAAGTAATTAAATAATAGATTAAACGGCGATTTTTTCCACTAAAATAAATGCAGTAGAAATGGAAGAAAATGAATTGCTCAAAAATGTAGGTTTAATATGGAGCATGGTCATAAATAGACCCAGCATGCAAACTAAAATCCACAGGCAGAAATCACATAGATAAATCAAAAAATATAAAGCAAAGTCGAGGGATAAAAGCATTACAGCTCGAGAAAGCGGGTCGTTTGTTGACTCTCTTAAATCAGCCACACGGATTCTTGTTGGGTCAGCTCTTGCACCAGCTCCTGTTGCAGATAGGACTTTCAAACCCCTACGTACACATGCAGCAAGAAGTGCCACCTATTACATATATTTATTAATAAGTAAATTTAACCACCTAGTACAGATAATGAAGTAAGCAGTTCATTAAAACTAAAAAGTGAGACCATTTATCAAAATCATAATTCATATGAAACCATAAATGATTATTTCAATAACTGAAATATATGTGCTAAGTAATACATTTTCAGCAGAAAGCAAAGGCATGCACAAATAGAAACCCACCTGCATTATCCAAATATATCAAAAAAGATACAAGGGATCTTATGTCTTTAGATGAGTAGCACGCAAGCAGAAACATGCGCATGCAGGTACATACTCTTGTAATAGAAAATGACCGAGCATTCTTTTTGTGCACATATTCGCATAACAGTGCAATAACAAGTCATGTGCACTTAAAGTAAATTAACATATATCACCAAGGAAAAGCCATATGAAGTACATGTAGATTAAGGTGTTGCCACTTTAAATGATTACAAAGTCATTTTTGTATTTTTGATGGGAAAAACTTATTCAGATTTCAGAACTTATCGTTTCATTGTTTTCTTTTCTCTAGCCTAGTGTAGGTAGGCTCCTCCAACCCCCATCCGTACTTGGACTTGAACCTTACAACTTCCAATATCAAGGGAGCTTAGGTGTTGCTTGACTATCAATGAGTGGTGATTATGCACTCCATAGGCACATATACATTATCACATCAGCAACCTTTTTCTCAGCTTAAATTTTTGACCAGATACAACATTAAGAAATGACATGCTTAGGAAGCTACACAAGCTAATCCAGAATTGTAATTCCAGTGTGGAAAATATGGTGCTATATAAGTAAACTAAAACCATAAAGAAGTAGCGTTACCTTTGTGTCAATGTTATCAATGCAGTCCAGAACATAATCAGGGTGGCCAGAGAGAATTTCTTCTTCTGACGATGCATCATATAATAGCACTCTTGCATCCACATGGCACTCTGGGAAAATTGATGAGAAGTGCTTCTTAAGGCAATGGGCTTTTGGGATACCGACATCATCTCTTGTTGCAACAGCATGTCGATTTAGGGATGAAAGCGACACCTTTTCATGTAATCACAAAATGAATATGGTACACATTAAAGAATATACAAAACCTAATGCATGTCAATCTGAAAGCAAAATCAACAACATTATTAGCTCAGGCAAATGCACTGATAATACAGGAAATCCTTTTATTCTTAGCCTGAATATCTTTAGCTCCAAATTGCAAAATCTTAAGTTAAACTTACTGGTCAGTCAGATATGGATATTTTACTTCCTCAGCCCAGCTTGCAGCCTTGCATAAATTCAAAGTAAACCCGGAAAATTTTATTTACTGATATCAAATCTCCCAGATTCTTGGGAGAAGGTTTTATTCCCAAAGAAACAGTCCAATATATATGCATTTTTAGATTTGGCATCAATCCGGTACACACATACAACCTGCACTTTAGGTGTTCAAAAACCTTCAGAGATAAATCAACAACTAGTGCGATGCTTTGCTCAGAGATAAATCAACAGCTAGTGCTTCTGGAACAGAGCCTGTAACTGACAATAACATTGGACCCTTTCTATTCAACATATATTTGATTACTAACAAGCTCTGAAAATGTTTTCCTGTTCCAGATTTCCACATAAAAGTCACTTGTCCTATATTTTCTTGGTTGTTGGGCTATTTATATAATTGACAAATCATGCTGATTGTTTTAATAATTTGGCCATGATAGTTGAATTTGATAGATTCAAGAAATGGGAAAATCAATCAAAGTTTAAATAAGACCCATCTACTACTCCTCTAAGTATAGTCATATTTAATTGAACCAAAAGCATCTGTGTGCATTCTCACATCATATTCTGTTAATTAAATAATCTAAAAACTTATAATATTGGTTCTGGATAATGAAGAACTGGTTAACAATCACTTTTTATTAAGTCAATCCTCCAACTCTATTGAGAGATTATAACCAAATTAAGCATGAACTGCACTCAACACTGGTTACATTTTGTTATTTTTGGATGATTTTTTTTTTTTTTTTCCTAGTCGGAACTCACACACACTACCTCCACTGAAGTTCAAACTCCTGACCTCTCTTTGAGAAGGAGTCTGGTACCACTAGGCGGTATTTTTTGATGATTGATGTTTGTAAGTATAATTTTCTTATATAATACGAAGAATTTTAGCAAAAGAAGAAACATTGGCATGGTTCCTTGGAAGTGTAACAAGGAAAAATACATAAGATGGCTCAAGCCACCATAAGAACCAAAGCCTCTGTGCAGTCCTTTGTTTTTCTTTTTCTTTGTATATTTATTTATTTGGGGATGGTAGGGGGTTGTGGTTGTGGTTAAGATTGACCTTGAACTTGTTGAAGAGCAACTGCACCTTTTTTAGCCAGAGAAGCAACCTCCAAATTTACTGCTCAAAAGATTCATCTGATATCCACTTCCAATTATCTAAGCAAACTAAAATTTTCTTAACGAAATGACCATGCCACCAAATTCTTGAACAATCCCATCCAAACTACAAAAACTTAACAATCGTACATTCTCCTAATGACAAATGTTGAGAGGCCCCATGGAAGGAAAGATAATGGTCCTTTTCTGGTCCCTAAATTCAGGATATATGTATATATATCAACAGTAGTAGTCAGTCCAAAGTCATGAATAATGTTGGGGCGGGAGGGAGGGGGAGGGGGGGGGGGGGGGGTGTGGGGTTGGGGGAGAAGGAATGAACAAAGGAAAAGCCAGAAATACTAATTGAACACAAAGTAACAAACTCATACAGGTGGGATAAAACCAAAAACTGGTGCATTAGAACCATTCAAAATGCAAAGGGGTCCACAAGGAGAACAAAAAAAAAACCTGATCAAAATCCACAAGAAGGAGCCTTCCAACACCGGATCTTAAGAGCATAGATGCAGCATGACTCCCAACCCCTCCAAGACCAATGACAACCACATATGATGCAGTCACCTTCTGTTGGGATTCAAAGCCAAAGAACTGAATATTCCTAATGCATTCAATAAAGGAATTATATTAAATGTTGCTCAAAGAGAGTTACCGAATAAAATTAAACAAGGTGGGAGACTCAAACACCCATCCCCAACACCAAGACATTTTTCTCATTTTACATAACTAAATATTCAACTTTTGGACACATATCCCTGCATCCTAAAATTTGGAATTCGTATATCCGACACTTAAGACATACACAGGCACCAGATATACATTTACCCAAGTCCATGTAACCGCAACATAAAATAAGTAGATACATGAAATACAAGGTTCTACAATCTTAAGGAAGGACTTCGATCTTACAAAAGCTAAAATAAGGTCCCAATATTTCCTTGAACTTTTAATCATTTAGGACCTAAATAGGATTGATTTATATTGTGTACTGTACACATATACCTGGCTGAAGTGTATGAACCATCTAAAATGGATATCCACGAACTACTTGAACATGGCATAGGTTATTGCCAAGAAAGTAATTATACAAGGTGTAGGACACGGCCAAGAAAGTAATTATAGCAGTGCCTTTGTTCCTTTGTTCCCTGACTTAAACTTGTACAGGAAATATGAATGTGCGTGTGTGTGTATTTAGAAACACCACTAATGAGTTTATTTTCTCAAATTTTGTATAAAAAAAAAATAGAATTAAAATTTTAGTTACATATAAATGTGAATTCCAGATATATTGCAAAGCCTACATACTAGCGTGTCTTGTAAGTCGGAGGAGAAACGAAAATAAAATGGCTAATCTTTTCTTTACAGTGCCCAAAACACAAAATCATGTTCGTGAATATGACAACTAAAACAAGAACAAGGAGTCACATTTTATTCAAGTGAACGATATAATAGTGATGTTTCTATGGATAGTTAATGTTTAAACAAAATATTTAATGGTCCCATAAACTAGAAATATATAATCTCCTTATAGAAGCAACAGTTCTTGAATTTGGGAATCGGTGGGACATCTATAATCATACTCTTACCTTAAATCAAAGTAACTCACTGCTAATATACACCGAGAGAATGAATGGAAAATGAAAAATGATTATCCGCAATGGGTATTAGGATCCATTCACGTAAAATGTTTGGAGGAGGAGAGGCAGAATAGAAGAGGTGAGGGAGAGAGAGTAACTCCCCATATGGGATGAGCACGAGACAAGACTCCCTATTCACAAATCACAAGTGGAGGGGGTATTATTCAAGGCCACACGTCCGACCAACGCACATGTGAAGGACAAGGAAATAGAGACACGTATTCAATGCATCATTCTCACAGACAGTAATGTGTCGCAACTCGCATGATCTCTATGATTCTATGGGAGACCAAAACTCTATGGATGTGTGCCATATTGATTATTAGTTATCAAATATTTTTAGAGGAGAACCATCGTAACACCCTCGTTCTTTTTTATTTTGTCCGTTCTTTTCTTACTATCTTGTCCAACAGGTAGACCCGAGAACTTAATAGGATCCCCTAAACCAACTAATAAGGACACAGTAATCTAAATTACAGAAAAAGTTCAGTTCACATATTCGATCTCTCATATATCAGTAACATCATTCCTAACAAGGGCACCTTCTACAATGTTTTTCCATTAAATTAAATTAAGAGCATTAATCACTCAAAACTACCTGGTGAGTTGTTCAGAAATTATTTCGTCTTCTAGTAAATCTAAACTAGCCATCACATGATTCTCGTCCCGAGGAACATTACAGCCTTTTGTAGCTCTCTCAGGTATAGATCCTTTACCTGTTACAATGATTATGAGAAGCATAAGTAACGTCCATCCTTTTTTCATTTTTGCTTTTTCACTATGAAAATGGGCTTCTGGTCCTTGAAGGGTGAAGTCACAAATCAAAACCATGCAAGTCAAACCCAAGTTTTTTAAATGCCAATTTCAACAGATACACCAAGATCCCAAGAGGCATCACGTCACTGGGATCCATCAAGGTAATGTTTGTATCAAAATATACGTATACATATGTTAAAATATGTAAATGGTGAAATGTTCACCGAAACTTTAGGGAATGCCAAAAGATAAAGAGTGAAATCAGTAAAATCTGTTGAGAAATCACAAACAATATATGCTAACTTCTGAGTTCTGACTAGGGAGTTAACACCTTGAAGTGTAATATTCATGATTAACCATTCAAATTTTAAAGAATTTTCAACTGTAGAAAGAATCAATTATTATTAAGCATGTGATGCAACCTTCCTCTTGAGATTAGATTTCTCTATCTAAAGAAAAATTCTGACAATTTAAAGAAATATGGCCTCAGTTGAGCAAGCTATTTCCAGCTCCACCTTTGCCAAATCAGGTATTACAGCCTCTACCTCAGTGCCTCTATTACTCTCATCTATGCTATTTGGATAATCAAGCTAGGACAGATCTTTTGTGTGAAGATCCCTAATAAAAAAAAGTTTTTTCCAAGAGAAAAAAGCACTTTGCTTGCAATAATCATCTTTCATTTGTCATGCATGCACCTTCTCCTAATTGAGCGGATGAGATTGTGGGTTGTCTATCTTTTTCTTTTCTTTTTTGTAAATTCCAGCAGAATAAATGAAAATAATAGAATTTATTATGGTTCTACATACTTTTTCAATAATAACATAAATAGCAAGCCCAGATTTGGCATATACAAAGCTTTCTAAGACGAAAAGAAAAAAAGAAAAAAGGCATTCTAACACGTATCCTTGAGTCAAAAAAGGTGGTGTAATTATGTTGTTCATATGGGTGTAGCCTAGGAATATGTTTTAGCATGCCATGGAAGGCATCTATTAAATCCATGTCTGACCACAAAGCTGGTTTTCAATTCCAAATTGACACATCAAATTCTGTGAAGAGAAGCTTTTGGTCCTGCTTGGTTTGTTACTCAGAAAAAAGTTCTGTTTTCAGAGAACTGAAAATCATAATACTGTACGAAAACTCTGTTCAGTTCAATTTCTAAAAACTATTTTTTGAAAACTCAGTCATTAAAAAGGTCTGTTTTCAAAGAACTGTCGTTTATAGTTCTCTGAAAACAGTTTTATCTTTTATAAGTTCTTGAGAACTGTCTTTTGTATCCTTTTACTGTTCAATCAATTTTGTATGCACTTACAACCAAAGTTCACACAAGGTTCTAGTCCAAATATAATTCAGCAACTGTCACCACATTATTAAACCATGACCTCCAAATGCCACTCTTCGGGAGTTTTGTATTGACAGAAAAATTACGTACTCCATTGAAAAGGATATTTGATATAAATTATCATCAATTCAAAAAAAAAAAAAAAAAAAAATGGAAGGAAGAAAAATAAAACAAAATGAGACAGGAAAGGTCCCATTTTAACCTTTAAGCATCTATCTCAAAAAAGTAAGATGAGCTATGGCAAGCTTTTAAAAGAAAATATAACATTAAAAGCTAAAAATTATATTATTCAACAAGCCATAAGTTATAAGGCAACAATGCAAATAATTAAAAACGTGTAACGAAATAAACATCATTCATTCCATTAGATTTGTAAAAAAACAAATATTAAAATTAAAAAGACCAAAAAAAAATATTTTAATTACCACCAGAATCGATTGCCTTTTGACTGCATTCCTTCCCAAACCTTCTGCAAAATACACAGCATCAGTACACCAGGCCCTGCAATTTAACAAATTGTGCAATAATATATATATATATATATATATATATATATTCCCGAATCTTTTCCCTTTCAGTTCAACATTTGGTCACTGGGAGAAAGAAAAAAAAGAGATTAAAAAGAAAGCAAAAATAAAATTTAGGATAAAACCTCCGCCGAAACTGAACTTCGCTTCAAATAACACACACTGAAGACACTTTATGTTTCGCTTTTCTTGGAAAATAAAACAAACGCAAGATTCCATGGTCGTTCATTTTCCTACTTTTTATATCGGGAAACAAATGCAAGATTCATATTCGTTGTTTTCAGGTAGAGTGATTCAAAAACTGTTGTGCGTGTGTAGAACTGTGTGTATTCTCTCACCTGGAGAGAAGCTTGAGAAGAGCTACAGTAGTAAAAGAGCCAAACAAAGCCCCAACACCGACCAAAGCCAAGCGCTTCATTCGCTCTTCCATGTCTCTTCTCTCTTTCTGTGAATATGGTGTATTCGTAGCACGCCGACTCTCCAGCCCCCAAAAAGGTTCGAATGCGATCGCGAGGGCTCTTCGAATTATACAATACCAATAAAATCACATATAAATTTATGGATTGGAAAAATAACTCAAAAATTTCTGTAATTACCCTCTCTTTTTCTTTTCTTTTATTTTCTCCACAAATTTATGGATTGGAAAAATAACTCAAAAATAATTTCTCCAAATATACAATACCAATAAAATCACATATAAATTTAATACTTTTTCTTTTTGTCACATATCTTTAGATAACCCAAATAAAAAAAAATTTAAAAAAATTACTATAAAATTTAAAGTGAAAAACTTAACCGATAACAAATGAGAATTAACCAATAAATGTGAAAAAATAAAAATAAATAAAAAATTAACCAATAAATATTTAAAAGGTCATATGATTCATATGAATCCGACCTAAAAAAATAGATTAATGATCTTTTTTCAGTCACATTTTATTTTAAGTCACATTGTTTATGGTGCAGCATTTCTTATTTCTAAATGGATTTGCAAAACATGCTAACAAGAAGTTTATGGTGCACTTTAGTTGGGTTAAGTATGAAAATAATTTATTTTATTATACTCTAATAGAAAAATTAAAAATGTTATTTTATTATTTTATTCATTTCAATTATACTTAAATAGAAAATAAAATATTATTTTATTATTTTTTAATTATACTCAAATAGTAAATAAAATTAAAAATATATATTTTATTATACTAGAATAGTGAAATTAAAAATATTATTTTTATTAATTTTCAATTGTAATCCAATAGTAAATAAAATACTATTTTATTATTTTTCAATTATACTTAAACAATAAATAAAATTAAAAAAATATTTTATTATACTTGAATAGTAAAATTAAAAATATTATTTTATTCATTTTTAATAATACTCAAATAGTTAATATAATGTTATTTTATTATTTTTAGTATATTCAAATAATAAATAAAATTAAAAATATATATTTTATTATACTCAAATAGTCAAATTAAAAGTGTTATTTTATTATTTTTTAATTATATTTGTAAATAATAGAGCCAATTAAAAAAAAATAAAAAAATAAAAATTATCAAACATATTTTCTCCTTCCTCTTTTCAAAAGCTCAATGTCTGTTACCAACCGTATTTAATTTTGACAAAAATGACTGACAACTTTTCAAAATTGCCATTTTCACACGAATGAAATCACAACAAAAAATGAAACTACAAGTTTGCCAAAAGTGTTTAACTAAAGAGTATGGGTGACAATTTGTGTTCGTGGGTCATAATCGTGTCGTATCGATATAAGAGTATTCTACTAAACAAGTAAATTTAAACCTGACCCATTTAATAATTGTCTGAGGGACTCTCAACACTAACCTGGCCTGTTTATTAAACAGGTTAACATATTAACCCGTTTAATATATGGTCTCTTTATCAAAACGAGACATTTAATATTCAATTAAATAATAAATACTGTCACAATTAACCCAAATATTCAAAATAAGAAGAAAAATCATAAGACGTAATCAATGTTTATGTTGAAATAACTTGAATGTCCATAATAATTGAATTTAAAAATGTAACATATTACATAGGTTATATTCACGATTATAATATGTTAAATTAAATGGGTTACACGAGTCGAACCCCTCAACCCTAACCCAACACGGTAAAATAAATGAGTAAATTGTGTTAATCCGTTTATAACCTGAAATCGTTTAAGGTCCCAAAATCATTTATCTCGTGTCTTATAGCCACAGAAAGACAAGTGGGGGCAACTGCCTACTGAACTTTTATTTTTTTAAAATTTTATATGGAAATATTTTTATATTTGTATTATTACCTCCTCTAAAATTTGACAGTGCACACATAATATATATATATAACCAAAAACTCATTCACGGGAGGAATATAATCGTGACACAATTGTAAATATATATAATATATCTATTTATTTATACTTTCCCAAAAGATATGATATTTTTTTTTCCACTTTTCCAAAATATTATATTCTCTACTACTTTCCAAAAAAAAATAAATTATTTCATCAGGTAATTTGATATTTTTTTATCATCTAAATTTATTATTATTTGATATTATAATTTTAATTAGAAAAATTATTAGTTATTACTATCAAAATTA
>JAOTQH010000046.1:2840146-2851258 GCA_025631255.1 Cornus kousa
GGGCTTGACTGTGTCACCACGAGAACATGTTTGACTATTCAATGGTGATCATGAATGTTGGTCAAGTGCCCGATTGTTTTCTATTCAATGGTGATCATGGTTCATATAGCGTCTTGGTCCAATTCCCATTTGTATCCTAAAGTCTAGAGTTAAAGATGTCCCACACTGCAGTTGAGCCAATCAACTGCAGAGAAGCATTGTTGAGTAGTCCCTAAGCACACTTCATAAGCTACATGGATTTATCTCTGGTTGTATTTTTATGGCTTCACTTGATGTTACTTTCCTGTTGATGATTCTTTGCTTATTATTTTTAATGTGTTTATCGTCAATGCAGCTGCTTATTTTACTGCTCCTTCTCATGGCTATAATATTGAAGTACTGACAAAAATTTATGAGAGTATTTTATATGCTTTATACTCAATTCTATGATGAATTCTTTTAGGGCGTTGAAATATGAATTTCTATTTCAGGAATTCTCACCTGGATCGAACGGACGAATGACCACAATGGGTGTCTATGTCCGTGATCTACTTCTTGGACAGGTCTGTTGCCATGTCATAATTCTGAATTACAGAACTGATATTTTGGATCGACAACACTAGCTCATTTACCTATGCCTCTAAAATTTTTCGTATCTTTTCTTAAAAGCAATAGTTTCTAATGAAAATATTTCATGCAACAGATTTTAGGTGTTTTGTTACATGCTATATGTTTAATGTATACATACATAGTGTACCATATGGTGTGTTACAGAATTAATCAGAAAGCTTGGAATTGAACACCCCAGCTAGCTTAGAAGGCAAGGAATTTTGGTGATTAGACCACATATTTCAGTTTGAGTTACTTCAGGTTTTGACATCATCTTCACCTTCTAAGTTCTAAGTTATCTAATTGCTAAGAACTAACTACCTTTTTCCTACCTGAAAAACGAGAAAGGTTGCGATTTGTTCATATGGGGTTTTCCTAAAATGCATTTTATGGGAATTGTTTACAATATCAACTGAAATTACATCCCTTTTTTTTCGTTTTTTCCTAAAACAAATAATGGATACGGGAATGACAACACAATTCTTTATGTTTTCTAGGACTGAATCGAAAGGATTAAGAACTAGTTGAACTAAAACTGAGTATATGGAGTATAAATTTAATAAAGATCCAGACATTGATAATATAGTGATGACACTCTAAAACCAAAAAATTACTCGAAACAACAACTTTCGTTTTCTAGGATCGATAATACCAAAGTTTGGAGAGAGAGATAGTGATATAACTAGTAGGATTGAGGCGGGTTGGACAAAATGGAGACAAGCTAGTGAGATTTTATTTGGTAAAAGAAAATTCTCTGGGGACAGTTCATGATGTCTTCTTGAGCTTCAGGGGACTTTGCATGGGGGGAGAATAATGGCGAAGGGCAAAAATTTGAAGTTCCGAAATCTGAAGCTGATAATTGATTTTTACTTCCTGATGATGAGAGATTAGTAGTAGGAAGAAGATAATTTACATGTGTTGTTTAATTTTGCTTCCCTTTTGGGACGAGAAACTCCCCTCCAATATGAGCATATGCCTTTTCCATATATTGTTAACAATCAATAGCAAGCAAGAATTATCATTCCCTTACGCTGGCATTAAAGCTTTTGGTATTGATTTGGGAGCTTTCTTTTCTTTTCTTTTATATATCTATATATATATATATATATATATATATTTATATATATATTGGATTTGGGAGGTGGTGGGAAGGTTGCCACTTCCAATCACGTCAGAAACAAAGCTTGCAGGCACCACTAGGAGTAAGGGTAATTGCTTAAGAGAAGTTGACTAGTTATGGATGAGTGAGTAGAGAAGTGAATTGACTGAGAAATCATTCTCAAAGAGGGCCTGCAACAGAGGCCTTTTGTTCTAATAGCCTCACTAGGAGATGCAAAACTGGTTTCATATATCCCGTATCAACTCAACCAGTTCAAGAAGGACCAACAACTTATCAATACCAAATAAAGATGTCAAAACCCCTTCCTTGGTATATGCTCCTGCTCCATCGGGAGAGGGTCTGAGATCTGGGGAAAATTCAAGTATGACTTCTTGAGCTCAAAGCGACTTTGCGTTGGGAGAATAATGGCAGAGAGCATCAATTGAAGTTGCAAAGCTGATAATTGATTTTTACTTGCTTACCATAGATTGATTTGCTAAAAAAAAGTATACCCATCACATTTGACCTTTCTTTTTTGTTCATTTCAAACTTCCAATGGTAAGAGGTTGATTCACCGTCTTTTTCGAACTTCTATTTTATTCTTCTATAACCATTTTAGTTTCTAGATTTTATCATTACTGACATGTTTTGTTGGTTACAATGAACACACGATAACATGCTTGACATTCTTTGTTTGCTAAGTTATTCCATTGATCACATGAAGTTTCCACTAGTCTGTTGCCTATATTGTTGTGATCTGGACCTTGAAGCAAGGACTTACATATTGTTATACTTTTGCAGTACTACTTTGATACCCTTTTTCCTCGCATCCCTCTTACCGTGATGCGGCAAGTTGTAGCCAACCTAGAAAAGATGAAACTCCCCACTAAACATGCTGGTGTGACTGGGGATTCCACCCGTGGATCTGAGGACACTGCCCGACGACCACCTTCCGTCAAAGCTGCCCTGTCAGTCTCATTTGGTCAGCGTGCTCCACATCGTGCATCAACAAGGGATTCGTCCCCTGTTCGCCGCACCCTGCCACCACCTTCCTATGATAGAAATGGTGGTGATGATTCACGAAGATCTCCCAGCAATCGCCGTAGCCAGAGCCGTGAATTATCTGATCTAGATCATTCAGAGAGAGACAGGGTCAGGGACAGGGACAGGGACAGGGACAGGGACAGAGAAAGGGACCGGGACAGACACAGGGACAGGGACAGGGACAGGGACCGGAGGTATGATCATGAAAGAAGGTCAAGAGAAAGCAGCAGAAGGGTTTATGAGAGGAGCGGCAATGATTATCGTAGAAATTATAGAGAATCTAGTTCTCATAGGAGCAGGAGTAGGAGCAGGAGCAGAAGCAGGAGTAGAAGTCAGAGCATGCAAGCTCGTAGTGCTCGCGCTGATCATTATCCCAGTCCACCAAGAGACGAAAACAAAGACAGGACATCTGCATCTAGCAATCTGGCCAAGCTTAGAGATCTGTACGGTGACTTGAGCAATCAGAAAGAGGATGCTGGCCAAGAAAGGGGTTCTACTAGGGATAATGGTGCTGAGGAGGTTATTAGACTTGGTGGTTCTACTTGGAAGTAGGATTTTGTCGCTTATGCATCGTCTTCCAGGCAAGGTAAACTTTCAACTTTCTAATTTCACAGACAAACAGTGTCTTCCAATTACTTGCTTCAATCTCTCTTTTCCTTCTCTCATCATTTGTGTTGCCATGGTAGACATGGTGATATTCAATGGATAATATCTACACGGGACATGTAGTACATCTGCAGTCGGAACAAGTCTGTATGTATATTGAATGTTGTCTGAACATCTTTATTTAGTGGATTGTTAATTGTTCAATTGTTTCACAGAAGTTTTATAAAACAGATTGCTGATAAAACTGTTTAATTTTCATAAATGATATTTTGCTATTTCTATGTTGTGGCTGTCTGTTGCTTGGAACTTCTAATTTGGTTGTGGGTACACAGCAAAAATGGGGTGGGAGTTTTAGAAGCTTTTTGTATTTCGTATGTGCATTTTGATCCTTGGTATGCAGTTTTCTTTGGTAGGAATGGATTTAGGAGGATGATGTTCTTAAATTCAAATTGCCGACTTTTTTCACACAATCTTTAACATCTCACTTCTCTTTGTTCTAGTTTGGAATTCCTCTTCATTTTCTTATGATGCCTACTGAGTATTTTGTTTTCGAGTTTCTATCAATGTCACCTTTTTCTCTTGGAATTCCGCTTGTATATGGTTTATTTTAGCAAATACCAAACGTCGTTTACATATGCACACACACACACATAAATGTCAATAGTGATTTGTTTAACACGTGGCCTTTTTTTTTCCTCCCTTGAACAGAAAAATATAATCTCTCATGTTATCTACTTTTAAATAAAGAGTTGGAAGAGTGATGGAACTAGTTGGTCCATTCTTCATCATTTTCTTAGTTAACAAAATTTATATTTTATCAAATTTCAAAGGAAGAAGCCTGCGGTTTAGCGATATAAGGTTCCTACTTCTTAAAGGGAGGTCAGGAGTTCGAATCTCAGTAAAGGCCGTGTGTGTGAATCACAACAAAAAAAAAAAGAATTGACAAGAATAAGTGAAAACAATTAACATATATTTCGATTCATCAAAAGCACAAGGCAAATACTGTTTTAAATAAATCATTTTCATCAAAAGCACAAGGCAAATACCGTTTTAAATAAATCATTTTGCTATTGAAAATATTCCAACTGTGCTTACAGTATCGATCACGATCCATATCGTACGATTGCAATCCGTATCGGTGAGGGTACTTCGCTTCTCATTATGATTCAAATTGTATATTCCGGCTCTTTTTAAAAAATAAAATGAAGTTAAAGGATACATTCGATATTAGTTGCACTTAAACAACACTTAACTTTTCTCATTATGATCCAAATGCTATTTTTGAATTCAAACCCGAACCTGTATGGAAAGATGGGTTGCTGTGCAGATAGCAAATATTATGACTAAGATCTTAAGAAGGCTCAAAAAACATGCGTTCCTTAGCTGGTTTTCATAATTTAAGTGGGAAAAAGAAGTGCAAAAGCCACGCAATTTTCCCCGAAAATTTAACTTTTCTGTTATATGAAGGCAACATTGACAGTGGAAAGCAATACAGTAGGCAAATTGAGCCACGGTATTGATCATGTACTAATCCCTCGTCTCAAAAAGATAACATAAAAATAGCAACACATCAAGAAGCCATCTTCATGTGTACTAGTCCATATTTGCTTTCAGAATATTGAAACAAAAATGAAATCTCACATAAAAATTCTAACACTAATATATATCATATATATTGTTGTGCGGCAAACGTTAAAATATAATATTTTCCACATAGTACTGATGTAAAACAATACAAGCTTCCTTCGGATAAGTCCTAAGGTCCTACATGGTCCTTGATCACTGAGGGCATCCCAAAAAATCCTTAAAACATACCTCTTGATCAGAAAGACCAACTTGCTACTCACACTTGATAGAGCGGTATATATGACGGACAAATAACAGTGCGGCACGGAAACCAACAGTCCCAAGCATGAGGAAAAAACCATAGCAGATGCAAGCCATGTACCCAAAGAAGAACGAAGTTTGCATGAAACCTGACATCTCCGATCGTGCATAGTAGTAATATAAGCAGTAGCCATAGATGAACAAACCAGTTGATCCACCACAGAGGAAAGACCTGATGGTAACAACCAAATGTACATGAATAGGTGCTCCAAAAAGCAAACGCAAAATCATAAATTGTGTTGTTTGTGTCTCTTCTTACCGTATAAATGAAATATGATTCACAAAATCAATCACGAAATGAATGGAATAATAAATCCATTCCTAAGAATTCAAGCACAAGCTGACAAATAATATCGGGAAGGATGTAGGCAATGTAATTTAAGCAAACTAACCCAACAAAACTAGTCAAAGTATAAGATTATCCTTCCCTAGATACTCTTTGAAAAGGGCTTGAATTCTAAAATGTGGTTTGAATGCAAATACCCCAGAATGCTTGAAAATTTTACTTCCCAAATACCAAGCCAAAATATTTCTTGGGAGCAAAGAACATAAAAGAGGGATCCATGGAAAAGAAACTGAAATCAATCAAGCTGCAACAATTAGCCAGCCCCTTGCTTTGAAGTGATATAATTATCTGGATTAAGAGTATCAGTGAATAAAACATTGTCACAACCAATCATAAATGAGTTCATTAGCCTTTGGTTTCTACAAATTGGATTAAATATTTATTCAGAATGAGTAGTTCAATAGACTTTCCTTCATGGTGATGAACATGGAGTTTAATAACCACATCCTTCAAAGACTTATCAAAAAAAAAAAATAACCACATCCTTCAAAGGAAATGAAACAACATAACTAGTAAAGTATTTGAAAAACAAAAGGAGGAATCAAGTCTTTTAACTCTTCTAACAACTGCGCTATGCAATCCTGGAGCCTAGAGAAAACTGACTAGCCATTCTAAGAACATGCAAACTTCACTCAATTAGCAGGAATTGATAAATTGAATGTGTTATATCCTGCAAATTGAAACCAACTTGTAGAAAACTCTCAACCTCTCTAGAAAGTAGAAACCGTGGTATGAGTTTGGTAGTCCAGTGTTTCTATAATAAGATCCCCAATATCTTCTTTTTATATGTATAAATAAATAGATCCACTAAAATATGCCTACGGTACAAAATTTAAGTATTGACAACAAATACAAGAGGAAAAAAGAATACTTAAAACATCTCATACATTCATATCGCTAAACACGAAGGGCCAAGGAAATTGCAGGGATGAGAAAAGACCGATGGAAATGGAGAAGGATTATGAATTGTTTGCGAGTTGTATAGAGAGAAGAGAAATGCAAGGAAATCGGCATCCCTCCAGCCTCACTTTTTTTTTTCCTTCTCAAAAAATGAAAAGAAAAGAAAGGAAAATGATTTTGTTATTCCTGTCTTGCCCCTTGTCCTTCTAAGAGATTTCCTGTTTTATCCTTCCTACTACTAAAAAAAAAAAAACATTATTATTCCTTCTTCTATCTCCTTGTGACTCCCTGGCAAACAATTATTATCTTCCTTTTCTTTCTTTTCTCTTGGGCAGGGGTAATCACATTCCCTCCCTTTTGTTTCTCTCCTCAAGGGATAAACACTATCCTTTCTATTCTTCTCTCTTCAAATTCTCCAAATAAAGTGTAGGGAAGTCCATATGAAGTATCAGAGTAATTGAGTAAGGGCGAAACTTCCCAAGAAACAAGAAAAAAAATAACTCAATAGCAATTGGTGCAACCAATGATTTTAGAGATCCACTCATCAACAGAATGCCTATTCTGTTCCTTCCAACACACACCCCTTGCCAACTATTCAACCCCTCATCAACTAATCTAGGAAAGAATATCGCACCACAAAGAAGGTGACACACCCAAAAGTTTTTTAGCCACCGGACAATGCACAAGGAGAGAGATTCAGTTTCCTTAGTTCTCTTACACTTGCAACACCAATTCAGAACTTTACCTCTTCCATCTAAGCTATCCATCATCAAAATATTTCCCAAGCTGCTGCTCTTCATGCAGAGAAAAGGGCAAGTTAAGAGGGCATTTTAGCTTATGCAAAACAACCTTTTAAGTAAGCTAGAACTGAAATCCTTTTCCTACACCTCCCACACCAATGATTACTCCCCATCTCCATAAGTAGAAACACTGTAACAAAGACGAAAACATATCCAGTTACTTCAGCTTCAGATAATGTAAATCCAATAAAAATGGAGTCCAAAACCACTCCACGCTCTGGGAAACCACTTTGCTATATAGGCATTGTTATTCACTGCAACCCCAAAAGGTACGAAAATATACCTTCAGGGGCCACCCCCACACCAACAAGATCATGCCTCAATCTCACTCCAGCATCCATTAGTACTTTGCCGATATAATTAAAATATACCTTCATATGAGTTACAAATTGCTTTAAGCTTCATGGAAATAACACAATCTAATTAAACTTGAAAACAAAGGTACATAAGGCTACATATAATACTAAATAAATACCGCGTGGTCAAAGTAAAAGAAAAGTAATGAATGTCAAAGAAAAGAGAAGTGAGCAATTATATTGACTTCATCTATATTTTGTAAACATGTTAAAGAACCATGCAAAAATCTACTAACAATATCTCAATACAAAGAAATCACGCAGAAGATGAATTCATGAAAAACGACTCAACAGAAAATACATTGGAAGAATAAAAAACATCAACAGTTAATGGCTTGTGCCACAGCATGATAAATACGTTGCTGACCATGATAAAGAGATGACAAAAACCTGTAAAATGATACATACCTCCACCACCATTCATGATCCTCAGCAGCAAGTTGAAAATATGTCAATGCCACAGTAATGAAAGCAGTAACAATCAGGAGAATAATGAAGACTATGAATAGGATGCTGTATATGGTATAGATCCTGTGACCCCACACACTGGCAAATATGTAGTAGAGTTCAATATAAATTGCGCTGAAAGGAAGAAACCCTGCCATTGCCATCTGAGGAAGAGTTCCACGGTACCAAGGCAATGGTGGGATCTCTCTTGGATATTTTGTGGTGCGACAAGGAGCTTGAAACTCTGCCTTGCTATTCTTCCCTGCAATCCCACCCAATACTAGCAGAGGTGACGTTACTAGAGTCCAAATGAGGACTATCACAACTATTGTACCAAAAGGCAGTGCTGCGGTAGCACTGTAAACAATTGCAACAGTATTGAGAAAGCAGAATGTGAAAAACAGGGGTCCGCAAAATAGGCTTCCAGTCAGCAACAAATTTCTCACCTGTTGAGTCAGAAATGGAACATTAGATCAGCATATTCTCACTTCAAATTTTTTACGATTCATTCTTTAATATAATAGCGAAAATAACTTGTAATAAGGAGAGAGAGAGAGAGAATTCATGTGGCTGACTCCATTTATATAAAATAAATGGCAAGGAGATAATATGCTGACAACAACGAAGATGTTGACTGCTAATCATAAGAATGGAACCAGGAAGATACCCTGGCCAATGAATATCACGTGATTATTACAATGGCATAGTAATGGTATTGCTTTTTGCAGCAATCTAAAACAGGGGATACTTGAACACCCCATTTAACTTCCAAAAAGAATAACCTAGGTGAATTTACTGCATCCTGGAGACCAGTAGAATGTGTTCTCAATCTCAACTACTCAATAAGATAAGCCAGGAAATGGAAGCACGGTGTTCACATTATGTGCTCTTAACACAATGCATTTTTATGTGGGTATGAAGAGGGTATAAACACCGGGCAACTTCTTCTTCATCATAATCAGCGTTGCCTTTATCCCATATGAAAACATCCTGCAACTTGATTATGCTTAAAATGTGACCGGTACATATTTGGAAGAAAAATTATCTTATCATTTCAAGCAGATAAAAATTGGGGCATTTTGTAACATTTATCAATGAAATCCTGGTTCTTTCAACTTTAGTTCTGTTGTACTCCAATGGTCCAAACACAATAGAGAACACAATTTCCTATAGTTGAATTGTGTTACTTCTCATTCAATAATCAAACAGGAATCATTAAGAGCCATAAAAATACAAACTTCAAGCAAATAATTTGTTCCTTTTTTCTTGTTTTTTTTTGGTAAGTAACAAGAAGAACTCATTAAAGAGTCAGAAGTTGTACAGGTTACACATACCAACAAATGGAGTACAATACGCAAAACTAAATGAAATTTCTATAAAATTATGCAAGTTGGAGATGAGGAAAAAAAAATTTGAAAAAAAATTTACTCAACAACAAAATCTACAATAAGGCAAGCAAAATAGAATCCGTGACCACATACCCAATTTGTTCCTTCTAGCTGACAGTAGAAAGAGACCGCAGTATAGCCTGCTATCCCAGATGTAAGTGCATATATGACAACCAGTGCAGTGAACAGTGCTCCTCGATTGTATGGATAGAACACACCAACCAGAGCAAGTGCAAAGATAAATAATGTACTGAAAAGACAGCACATCAGATTGAATTTTGCACTAATGTTAAGCAACATGATCAATTGAGCCAAACTCAATTGAATAGAACATCTTAATAGACATACTTACAGGGCAAATAGCTGGGTTCCAGAACCAAGGGCAGCAGCAAACAGAGACTTGTGCTTTGGGTACCTAAAAACATCGCCATGGATGTACTTCCACCCAGTTTCTTCTTGGTCTTCAGCCGCCTCCTCATCATGGGCATACCTTTATACAAATAACAAAATAAACACAAAAACAAAGTACATTTCCAAACAAACAAGTTTGTGTAGAAGCAGATGATAACAAATGGAAAGTATTCCTCACTTAACAAAATCATTCTTCAGGACTCGCATGAGAATCGTGGCAAGAAAACCAGTTAAGAGGAGAACTGTGACGCAGGAGTTAATTATTGAGAACCAATGGATTTCCAAATGATGGGGTAGCGAAGAAGATTGAGAGTACTTCTCCATCCTCTTATCAAAAGGAGTATTTGTTTCCTTCCACTTGACGGTGTACATGAAATCAACATCAACTTCTTTATCCTCAGTAAGGTCCACAAGGGCATTAGGATCAGTTCGTACATTAATCTCAATGACACGATCCTTATTGTAAAGGATCTCAAAGAGAAGATGCTTAAAAAGATGGTATTTGTACTCGCTGGGGTCAGCTTTGCCTTCCTTGTCAACCTTCCCTAAGAAACCCCAGAGTGGCAGGTCATCATAATACATTTGGAAAAAGTAGTCCTTTGTAACAGCACTTCGGAACTGAGCGACTTCCTTCGTTGTCAGCTTCTTTTTGCAAATAATTTCAGAGTCCTTATCAACTAAAAAGTCAAGTTTATAGCGAGCACTGACCAAACGATCTCCATTCAATACTTCACCAAGAGCCTCCGATTTCTCTTTCACATGATCTGCCATTGACATCCCAATATCCAATCAACAATGTAAACTTCCACATATAAAACCAAATCGCAAACAACAAACAAACAAAAGGATGACCAATTGCAAACCTGGCAAACAGAAAGGGAGGTCGAAGTAGCGGTATGTTTCGCTGAAATTGCAAACACAAAAGGAAAAAATGCCATCAGCCCATCATCGGGACAAATATAAATATAAATATATCAAGTAATTTTAACATTCACCATTTAAATTATCCACACCTTATTGCAGAAATACAAGTTAAATCAAATGTATAAAAAAGATTTAACCTTGCAACACCTAAATTCAAGAAACTTAGACCATTGTTAACAATAAAAATAAAAAAGTGAATAGCAATATGTTCTGGAAGTTCCATTAAACAACTCAAACATGAAAAACTTGTCCGCAGCTCGATTCAAATTTGCAAATAGAAAAATAATAAATAAATAAATAGAAAATACATTAAAGC
>JAOTQH010000046.1:2851358-2869367 GCA_025631255.1 Cornus kousa
TAACACAATATATCAAACTAAGCCATTATTCCTTCCTTTAAGTTCACAATCCAAACACATCAAAAAGCTAGAGAAATATACTACTTGTATTCATAAGCATAAAACATCAAACAACAAGCATGGATTGTCTTTCCATCTAAGAACTAAGATAACTACACTACAACTAAGCTAGGGACATGAAAATTAAACTAATTAAACTAAAGGATAGGCATAATCCATCAAGAAATGAGTATGAACCATCAAATAAACCACAAGAGTATTCTATTAAGCACCATGCCTTGACAATCTAGATTCATAGCATCAACACACATAGACATGCATCAATAACACAAAAACTAGAGACAAACACATAAACATCTATTCTAGCATATATAGACATATGGATAGAACAAAATGATGACTTGGAAGTACTAAACCATACAAATCATTGTATAAACAAGATTCATATATAAATCAAGTGTCAAGACAAGAATTACAGCACAAATCCCCTTAGAATACAAAACATCAAGGTCTATAAGGCATGCTTAGGGCTAACTCTAGCCCCAAAAAGATGTTTAGCCACTCATTGATGTAGTCATCCAACCCTCAAAGGCCATCTCTATGGTAGGAATGATCTTCTTCATGATGGAAACCCTAGATGAATGGAAGAACTCCCAAATGATGTGTATCTTTAATCTCTAGCCTCTCCTCCTCTCTATTGAATATGTCTTCAAGCATCCAAGTATATCTATATAAAAATGGCTCCAAATCCTTATATAGGTAGCTCAAGTGTCACACCCAATGGTCCGGACTCATGCACAGGCCCTTTCAATGATTGCACCATGAGCCATCTTTTAATGAGCTGGACTCTGTTTTATTTTACACTTGAAAGGGTTTGATCGATCGAACTTTGATGAGATCGATAGAACTTTGGTAAGATCTATTAAATGTTGGCGAGATCGATCCATCCTTGGTGACGTCTTTTAGAATAAAGATAAATTCGAGATATTTTTGGGATATTTTGGGAAAAAAGACAAAAGTGGTAGGTGAGGATAAGATCAAAGAATTTTGATCGATCTGAGGAAAGCTGGATCGATTGAAGATGGTGAATTCTTTTGGATACGGACAAGGGGTTCGATCCATCTTGATTAGGCCAGATCGATCACTGTGAGATCGATTGAAGAAATGTGAGGTCGATCAAAGATGTTATTTTTCCACCACTTTGCTTCCACTTTGCTTTTTTCTTCCATTCAGCTCAAGATTACTTCTTTTATGCTCTAATTTGGTTGAATTGACTTATTTTGGGGATAACTGTCTAAAAATAGATTAACATAAAATTAGTCTAAGGCGGGAAAATAAGATTGATAAAGGTCCTAGAATGTTCAAGCTTAACGGGTTTAAATGCACACTTTTCAATGTTCATCACAATGTATAAGGGTTTACTATTGGCATGACATTGAAAGCATGAAGCATTAATGCATTACATTTGGGCAAGAAATGGGAGAATTGATTTGAAATGAAATGAAAAATCATTTTTGGAAAATATTTTGAAAAGTGGTTTGCGAAAACCCGGGTGCCTAGGAGCTGCCTAGTGGTCCATGATGTTAATGTCATCTAGAGGGAACTAGGGAGAGACCCTAACGTGGTTGAGATACCTAGGCCCGAAACGACGTCTCGGAGATGCCATGTGGTCGGGGATAGCTAGCCAACCCTTCTCTCGTGACGCCATAAAGCTACTATGGGTAGGGTTGCATTAACGGTTTAGAATGGTAAAATGAAAATGTTTTGGAAATGAGGAGCAACATTGGTATGTCATTGCATTACATTGGCACATATGCATCATATATATATGGTTGGATAACCTATATTGTTGTGGTTGTTGTTGTTGTTGTTGTTGTTATTGTGTTCCCGAATGACACGATCCCGTATTCCTTTTACTCTATGCTTTGTGTGGATTCACGGGTTCATTAAGAAGTGTTTCTTAGGCACCTCCTACTGAGCCACTGAGCTCACCCCTTATATTTACATTTTTAGGTCTTAGAAAGAAAGTGGCGGACGACGTTCCACCACAGGCTTAGACGAATTTTAGATGATCATCTTGTTACCTTTTTGTACTTAAGTCTCATTTTTGTATAACTTTAGTAGAGCATGTACAGTTTTGTATATTTTGTGGCCTGTAATTGTAATTATAAACCTTGATAGTATTTTGATGTAATGTACTCTGAGAATGGCCATTGATATATGTAATGAAAATGTTGGTACGTTTGGATTGGATGGGAGGATGATGGGTTATCTTGTGAACCCTATTGACGTTTATGATTATGGAATATTATATCACATTTGCCATGAGTTGGGACAGGTTTCTTAATAGGTTTTGGCTCACAAACGAGCCCGGTTGATTACAGGACCTTAAAGCCCTTAGATAACCTCAAGTTCGGGTAAGGACCCGAATAGTGATTCAGACCCCCCGGATTCAGGTCGTTACACAAAGCGTTGATATGTGATGTGCTAACCTCGTTGGCTTGCCTTAAGGCGTTGATCTGTTTAGCACTGGCCTCATTAACTTGGCGTATGGTGTCAAATTGTGTCTGCATCTCCTCAAGCATTTTCTGTATGATTTCCAATTGCTGTAGTTAAACAGCATCTGATCTTGTCGCCATTCCGGAGCGATGTCGCATGTATCAAAACTCAAAGCGGTAGTGAGAAGCTTTTCATAACCTTTCCACAAACGGCGCCAAAGTGTAGGTGTAAAAAATATCGAACCATACACTAAGGTTGAATATGAGGATTCGAACATCCAAACACTCTATAGAAGATTATTCTAATGCTCCAAGAATAATCGAAGAAAATAGGAGAAATTAAAAATTGAAGAACATCTTACAAAGAACAAGAGCAAGGAATAACAAGGGCAAATAGAACTCTCTCCGTCCCCCCTTTGGATCTCGCCCTGCCTTATTTATATCTTCTTATTATACAAGGAGGTAATCATGGGACAGTTGCTGACCGTTTCATGTATGAGCATTTATTTCTTCGTCATTTTTTATGATTTTGGTGGCAAGCGTTAGTCTTAGCTGTGTTGACTGAGACCTTGGGTTGGGCTTGTTGGGGTTCGCTCTTCTATTTGGGCCGATTTGATGTTCAATGCTTTCCTTATGGACTTTCAGCTCTATGGTGTGATTTTGGGCTCTTGGGCCAATATATTTTGGCTGGCCCATTTTTTTATTTACACGTGGTGTTTTGTGAGTGGTGGGAAAATTTCCCTCCAGAGAGGGGTGATGTTTATAATTCTGCTACATCCGCTCTATATCTCTGCTTCGGGTCAATACCACTCTAAGTCAATCCCGGTTCTTCTGGTCGATCTTTTCGGGCCATTGATCCCCAGTTCATCAGACGTAAGATCTGAAGCAAAATGTATTGATAGTAGAGCAACATGAAGTCAGTCCTATCCGGCCAAGAAATATATACATATATATCATCAAGCTTGTTAGTAGAAAAATAGTCTTTTACAATGTTGTTCTTTCAAATTAGAATATGATATTAGTAGATGCAATTACTCGTTGTGCTTAATTATTAGTGTATAATTATTAGTTAAACATTTATTTTCTTTCTTTTCCTTTTATATTTATTCAAGTTTTTTTTAATTTTTAATTTTGAGCATTTATATTGATTGATTAAGTTCAGATTTACAGGTTGTTGAAGAATTAAAATGGAAGACACACTTCAACTTGGTATAGCTGAAAGGGACGGTAACAGACGAAGGAAGTGTAAAAAACATGTGGTTGGAGGCATATACAGCCCTTGTATCGTTTCAATTGGACCTTTGCACTCTACAAATGCTGATCTTCAAAAAATGCAATAGTACAAGCGTTACTACGGCGGTGTCTCTTCTCCGTCGAGCACGAGAACCAGAGAAGACATGGAACGATGCAAAGGAAGCTTTCCATCTTGATCGTGTGCAAACAACATATTTTGAATGCTATAACTTGAATTTTTAATCATTTCATGGCTTCAGCAGTAGCACGAGATCTGCTATTATTTGAGAATCAGATTCCCTTCTTTGCTCTCGAGGCTCTTGTTGACACTATAGAGAAGCACAAGGGAGAACCCTTTCTAAAATCTTGGCTCGAACCCTTTCTAAAATCTTGGCTCGAGTACTAATTGTTTCTTCATGCCCTCTCTAGGTTTGCACAAAAAAAACCAAACCACCAGTGGAATTTCCTCGCAAATAACTCGAAAACTTCTACAATTATAATCTTGCCTTTTGTATTACTAATTTGTTTTTCCAATAAATAAAATATGGATCTTTGTTTGTTGTGTGCTACCAGATCATGACTCATATAATTTGTGTTAGCTTGAGATTGTTCCAATTAACAGGAAACTCTCAACCATATGTCTGATGCAAAAAGGTTTGGGAAAAAGAGTGAATTCGACAATGTTTATAACTTTGGTGATTTTCTAGGGGTGACAATTCGTGGTGTCAAGGCATGAGTATCCTGATAGATAGGGAACAGGTAGACACGAACACAACACTAATATTATTCATATTAAAGAAACCTCAACATGAACATAACACGATTATACACGCGACTAATACGACACGATAAGTGTAACCTATTTAAGAAGTGGGTCAAGAGTTGACACGATACAAAACCACACGATAAGATACACTAAAATAGCAAAAATGTATAGTGGTTAAAGGCTGTCCCGGCACAGAGGTGAAGAAATGGAGACACGAGTTTGGATTCAAATCGTACACACCGACTAAAAGAGAAACTATTAGATGAAGAATACAGTTAATGAGTAAAGAAAGAAAACCACCTACTTTCCAGCTGTCTAAAGCTTTACGGTGAACTTTTCTATTGTAAACTAATTTTTATTGGCTCAAGTCACTTTACCAGAACATGAATCTGAGATCAAAACATCTCCGCAGTACTCTGCACTACAATTTCGAGTCACTCTTCGTAATGACATTGCATTCTATGTTAGAGAGAGAGAGAGAGACTAAGAGGAAGAGTGAGAGGGGAAATCGTACCTGTAATCTAAGAGATTTCAACTCCCACATCTGTTGGCATAGCCACGTTGGTTTCGGAGCATTATTCGGCTGTAGGTGTCAGACTATGTATCATTTCATATTCCAAAATCTAGAACTCGATTGTTCTATTTTGATGGTTGGTTACATAAAACTTTGTCGAAGGAGTTCAAAACAGAACCAAGTGCAACAGCATAGTCCACACACTGAATTTAGGTTCAGATACAAATAGGATCCACATTAAGGTTGAGGGTAATGCTAGAGTAAAAGAAAAGAGAAAAACCAAAACTAATATAGATTAAGAATAGATGAAAAAACATAATTTACATAGCCGAGCCCAAATAAGTTGAAATAGGTTTCAAACTGTTAAAAGACTGTTAGGTCTAAGCACTATGTTGGCTATTGCCATAGCAGATATTAGGAAACTATCTGATGTTACTCATACAAGCACAAAGGAATAGATATTACAACTCCGGGTACATGAGCCGGTGTCAAAACAAGTTTCTCTCATACAGCGCCATATGCTGCTAAATACTCAGACGAGATCAATTTGCCCAGATTGTAGCAGCGGCTTTATTGACTTGTAACGTAAAGCATATAGATCATCAGCTTCAAGGTCCACGGGCTTCTCTTCTCCACTGCCAGGGGAGATTCAGATAGGTTAGCAAAGCAGATGCAATATTAGCATCCATACCAGGAAGTAAAGTTAACATGCAAGAACTACAAATTGCCTGTCATCAAGCTGGAAAGCTCCTAAAAAACTCTTGCTTCGGCAGATAACAAACGTATCAAGCTGCGGTTCTGGGACTGAAAGTCATACAAAACAAGAGACCAATAAATTAGTGCTGAAAGTGCACATTCTAAGAGAACCAATCAAAAGGAGCAAAAAAATATTTCAAAAAAATAAAAAGATTGAAAAAAAGAGATAAAAGAAAAGTAACCATGTGACATGCTGACTAACACTAATTCAGCAAACATGAAACAAACCAATAGCAGAACTGCAAGGCACGATCTGAGTTCAGGAAAAGGAGAACCTCAAATCTCGTTGAGACATACTCTCATGTGAACTGAGGAAGCCAAACTTTCTGGTCGATTGAGTCCAATCATGGAGAATCAATTTGACCAAAAATGCAAACTAAATAAGTAATATCTTCATATTCTTTGTAGCTGATACCCTGCTCAATTACTTTTCTTACATTATGTTCATTAATGCTCACATACTGCTAACTGATGAATTAAAGAACAGTCAAAAGTTAAGGAACAAAACTACTCAAAAATTCAATATGCCCTCAAAATGTGATTCTCTGTCATGACAGCAGTTCTTCCTAAACACACACACACACACACACACACACACTCACACATGTATTATATGTATATTATCTAAACAAAGGCAAACCAGCATTTGTAGGTGATGTTTGAAATTTTGAGACGTGAAATTTACTTGTATGCAACACTTAAATGTGTTCTGAACTTTCTGTACATGCAATTTAAATTAATTATGTTTTAAGCCTCTTAGACAATAACTCAGGAAAAACCCACATTGAAATTCGATACCATAGGCATAACATATTTGACCTTAAAACTAGTCTATCTAAATAGTTACTCCAAATTCAAAACACTAGAACACAGGAAATTCAGTCAAACACATGGAGAGAGATTGAATGAAACGGATCAGTGATAAGTATGATAAGACTACCCATATCATCCTCTTCACTTATTACAGATTGCTTCAAGTGGGATTTGTAACGATCAGGAAATTTCGACAGAACAGATTGTTCGAAGTGCTGCTCTGCATCCTCAGTACATCTGTAACCAAAAAGTCAACTACAAAAATTACTAGAAGCTAAATCTTCAACTTCACTTCACTTAAAAAACAAAGAGGACAAAAATAAATCACTAACAGCCGACACCTTTTTGCAAACTTTTGCTCTTCTTTAGACAGCCGGTTCCAGAGCTCAGTGGTTTTTTGGATGTGGAACATGTACTTCTCAATCTGCATTTGAAAGTTCATTACCTAACAAATAAGTGAACATGATAACCTAATAGGGAATCTGGACGTCTCATGGCATGATAATGTAATGGCTCCATTGCAGAGGATGATGAAAAACTATCATAAGAAAAATGAACTCATCCAATTGCATGAAACGCCATCGTCCAGGCACACACTAAACACACACAAGAATGAGTTTAGATTCATTCTAACCTTTTGGAGACGAATCCGAAGATACGATCTTAATAAAAACAGAGTCCTATCCAAGTCCATCTGGTAAAGTGATACAGTGAGTGGATCGATGCCAATTTTAGCATATTCTTCCACAGTTTCTTCCTGAACATTAATGAAAAACGTAGCACCATGATCACATATCATCCATATAGACATGCAAGGATCTAAATGGCCAATAAGTCAAAACATCAATGCTATAATTTGGTAATATTTTGGGTAACTAAGAAAATCGAAGTACCAATAACAATGTCTGTTACTTCTTCTATTAGATAAAATAAGAAGTTACGTTAGCAAGCTAAAAAGTTTTAAAGTAGTGATAGAAATCTTTATATGTTTATCTTCGCCATTGCAATAGCTACTTCTCATGAGCCTGATGGAGAAACTCTACATGAATTACTAAGCACGGAAAAGAATATGCTTCCAACATACCACCTATTCAGAGTTGTGAAATTAGGAATTATGTCATATATTGCAGCTGGGTAAATTTCACAGAGCCTACAGATTTATGAAAAGTAGAAAATACAAGTTTAACATTGAATTGGAATTGTATCACAATTAGGACAGGCGACTGGTTAGTTTAAAACTACCTTGTTCATTTAAGATGGGTTTTGGATTAATAAAAGCAGGATTGCGTACTTGTGTCATATATGTCAACCTTATTTTGCATCATGGCAGCTTTACAATAGGCTTCACCAAATCAATATAAGATTAAATCAATTAGTTGAGTATTCAAATATGAATAAACAATAAGACCAATTACATGCCCAAGTTAGAACAAACATGTCCAGTCCTAATTAAATAGAACAAACATTCAATGCAGTATTAAATCGCAATCCCTTTGAATCGAGCCATCACATAGCCAAGCAAGCCATCAACAATCAGTACAGCCATTATACCACCACAGCTACTACCTACTACCACACTCACAATCGACCAAACAAACAATGCCACTGAGGCACTAACACGACCACCATCACACCTCTTAGTCCCTACTACAATGTCATTAGTGTCATATTCACTATCACCACCTCAGAACACAATCACAACTAACTCATTGTCCCCCCTGTCACAATCAACTACCAACATCACTGACATCAAATTTACCTGCTGCCGCCTCTATTCCATACTTCACACATTACCATGCCACCTCATCCTCTCTGATTGCACATATAATAACTATAAGAGCTGCAGTTCAAATTAGCCATTGTAATATCACTGGGGAAAAAAAAGAATAAAAAATTGTACCTGGAAGAGCTTAACCATACTAGTTCCAAAAATCAACCTCAAAACGGAGATTATTACTTTGCAATATATTAGTTGAGCAGGCATGCTTGCTACCACAATATTGATAAGAATAACTAAAGTTATTGCTGTCCCTAGTCAATACAGGACTCAAAAATTGTCACTGACCCTTCAAAAGCCAAATAAACAGATTATTGATCTCTTGAGCCTCATATACTTCCATATTCATCAAATTAATACAATCTTCCTCTTCAAATTGAAATATTTTGTATTTTTCTCTATTAGGGTCAATAAGCTTAGACTCTTAGTTATGAAAATTTAAATTCACATTCAAGCAGTTGCTCCAACATACAATTTCTGACAAAAACAAGGGGCATAAATCATAATTCCATCCAGATTAGAGTTTTCTAAGACTAAATGCATCCATAATACATAAAAAAAATAAAAATAAAAAAAATTTTAAAAAAAAATGTCTAAAAATTTAATTAAAAAAAAAAGTCTTTCTACAGTAATTGGTATATATCCTAGTTAATTCAAAGCAGTCAATCAATCAACATATAATTGTGCATATGAACAATTGTACACATAAATGCACACACATACATACAAAATCAACAATAAAAATAGGGATGAATTAGGAATCGAGCTCTGAGAAACCTAGAGAGAGAGAGAGAGAGAGGGGATTAGGGTTTGTGAATGGGCGATACCATCAATTGGATCTGTTCTCTGGATCTTTGAATCAGAGAGGTCTCGAACTGAAGAATCTCAGGAGCAGCCTTCTCGTTCCGCCATGCCTGCTTCAGTCGCTCCGCATCGGTCGTCGCAATCAACGACTCGAAATCGTCCATCCCCGATCCCTCTCCTGCAACCGAATCCATCTGATTACAACTTCCCCCAAAACTCCTGCAAACAAACTCCTTTCCTCCGTATCGAAACCAAGAGGGAAATGGAAAAGCAAAAAATGAAAAAAATGGCGGCAAACGCAGAGAGATTTAGATATCTTCAGAGAAGACACATCACGAGTTTGTGCGTGAATCTAACATCCACCGTCAGATTGTCCCATCGAGATTGGCGACAAAAGATGAACGTCTCTGATGCAAAGGTTAGACTCACGCACAAACTAGAGATATGTCTCAACAACTCTTTCGAGTACCTACACATGATTGTATGAATTTGGTGTTGCCTCCTATAGTTATATATAGTACTATATATTATATTTTATAAGAGAATCAGATTTGTGGTGTTGCCTTTTATAGAAAGAGTTTGTGTAGAGATATAGAGAGAGAAGGACACCAATAAGACAGACCTAAAAGTTTAACAACTTTATTAATTTGGTAATAAGTGGATGCGAATATAAAATGTTCTTTTTTCTGGGGAAAAAGTGGATGTGAAATTAGACACAGCATACCAATGGATTCTTGTGAATTAAGTGATGTGTGAGCTGTACACATTTTTCTTCAATAGGCATCATCATTGCGTCAAGGACTAAGACTGAATAATGCTTGTTTCCCAAGAAAATTAAAATATTGATTTTATCAAAACGTGTTAGGGGTGCACACGGTCCAGTTCGGTTTGGAACCGGAACCGATCTCAACGATTCCTTAAAAATGAAACCGGAATCGGAACCATTTAGATTGGAACCGAACGGAATTCCGAACCGTGAATTCGATTCGGTTCCGATTCGGTTCCAAGGAACGTTGACTGCTATAAGCCTATAATGAAAACCTAAATTTTCTAGGGCATCAATTCACAAAAACGAAAAACTGTACCAGATTACCCAAACAGAACCAACAATATCAACAACTTCTACAGATCCATCCCTTCATATCATCACAACTTGTGTACGCCAAAAAAAAAAAAAAAACTAAAATAGAATAGGATTTAGTTTGCAAAACAAGAATTACAGCCTTACAAAAATAGAATAGGATTAATTGATTTAGAAAATAAACACAGAAATAGAATAGGATTAATTGATTGAGAAAAAAAAAATTAAAACAAAACCCATACATACAAGTTAGCAGTTGCAGAGAGAGAGAGAGGGGGGCAAGCTTGAGAGTTGAGAGACAGCGGCTGACTGAAGCTTGGGAAGTTGCGAACGGCGAACTCGAACTACAACAGCGGGCGATGGAAACTGAAAGATATGGGTTTTGATTTTTTGAACAATCTGAAATGATATGCCGATGTGGGTTTTGAACTTTTGATTCTTGCAGACAGATAAATAAAAATGAAATATATGAGTTTTGAACTTCTGATTCTTGTAGATTTTGTAATTTGCAATGGGCTTTGAACTTCTGATTCTTGTAGATTTTGTAATTTGCAGTTAGAGAGAGAGAGAGAAGGGCCGTGGGGAGGGGGGGTTTCAGAAAGAATGGAGATGGAGGCGATAGGGGGAGGCTGAAGTGATTTGCCCTAAAAAAAATTTGTATTAATATATAATATTTTATATATATTATATTATATAAATTATAATATATAATATATTATATATACAATATTTATAAATTTTCGAATTTTTTTTTTTAAAAAAAAACTCAACCCGTCAACCCGACCCAACCCACCCGAAAATATTCGATCCGGGTTATGATCATAACCCCTGTTGAGTATAATTCGGGGTTGGCCCAACCCAACCCGCTTCAGGTTAAGGCTGGGTTGGGCTAACCCAAGTTGCAGCCCTAAGTATGGGGATTCTTATTCACTAAGACCCCAAAATGGTCCAAGAACAACCCCTTTAGGAAACACTCCCACATCGAACTACGACAAAGACTCAAACTTCGACTACCCCAAATTCATAGCCCCAATTCCATAGTCAATGTGTTCAATGAATAACTCCCCAACCTTCTCCCAGTGCCCTTTCATTTCACATCGCACTCCTGAAGGCTTATATATGCTTACTTCTCATCACCATTTCACCAAACGTTTACAAGTCACCCCCAGAACTTTACCAAAGCTGCACAACCATAATCCTAAAAGATTTCCCCGTGTCATAATTTTACGATTTTCATGTAACATGAGTCTAAAGCACTACATTAATCCTATCAGTCATTATGAAAGCTTGAAAAGATAATTTCAATTGGTTTGTCATGTATTCTGAATCTAGAAGACAGATTGCTATACAACAGATTTGCAAACATAAATTTAGAATGCAGTTGATGAGTTTGGGTATTATCATTCTTACATAGGGACCACAATTGACAAATATATTAAAATAGTTAAATTTCACTGGTGCTTCAAACTTCTCCCGTGTTTAATACATTGAAATGAATAATTTTATTCTATTGAGTGAAAGATTAATGTATGTTATTTGGTGCAAATTATCCACATATTTGACCTTCGTGAAGGACATAACAGAGTTATGTAGAGATGGCTACAAAATATTGAACAAATATAATGTAGTCATATTAAAAATAAATATGCAATCACATGATGTCAAAGGAAGAAGAGCAGCAGTGAGCATCAAAAATGACTTTCTCACAGTTTGCCAATATGTTAAGACTACCATGCAAAAACCATGGATTGATATCTACTACATACAAACCATGCAAAACATAATAGTAACGATTCCAACCAAGCAACCACTAAATGGAAAATGAGTCATCAGAATACGAATATATATATATATATATCTATATCACACGCGGAAATGATCTCTTGCTCCACACCATGGTGATCGTTGGATTTGTTTGTTATGTTCTTTTGGTAATTACCTTTTTTACACTTAAATCATATCTCCAGTGAGCAAGAGATCATTACTATATATATATATAATATGGAAAAATTCAAACCAACTACAGTTGATCAAATGTGCCACAGCATGAGAAAACTTTCCAAGCATGATGCAAAAATAGCAAAACAAGTGAACAATATACATACCTCCACCACCATTCATGATCTTCAGCAGCAAGTTGAAAATATGTCAATGCCACGGTAATAAAAGCAGTAACAATCAGCAGAATGATGAAGACTATAAATAAGATGCTGTAAATGGTGTAGATCCTGTGACCCCAAACACTGGCAAATATGTAGTAAAGTTCGATATATATTGCGCTGAAAGGCAGAAACCCTGCCATCGCCATCTGAGGAAGAGCTCCACGGTACCAAGGTAATGGTGGGATCTCTCTAGGATATTTTGTAGTGCGACAAGGAGCTTGAAATTCTGCCTTGCTATTCTTCCCAGCAATACCTCCCAATACTAGCAAAGGTGATGTTACTAAAGTCCATATGAGGAAAATTACAACAATTGTACCAAAAGGAAGTGCTGCGGTGGCACTGTAAGCAATTGCAACAGTATTGAGAAAGCAGAATGTGAGAAACAGAGGTCCGCAAAACAGGCTTCCAGTCAACATCAAATTTCTCACCTGTTGAATCAGATATGGAACATAAGATCAGCATCATTTTAGTTTTGGTTTCAACAATTGGGCTGTAATTTTGATTGATGAAAAAAACTAAGGACATTTGCAGCAATGCCATGGGCCAGCATGCATTTCATAGTTATTATGATGGCATGCTATTTCTATTGCAGCCATTTAAAACAGGACATAAATGAACACCCCATTTTTTGAAAATAACTTCCAAGGTGTACAAGTGTATAACCAAAATGAATTTCCTTCATCTTAAAGGAAAGGAAAAATATGCTTTCATCTGATTATCAGAAAATAGGGGTAAACTACCAAAAAGAAAAAGAAAAAAGAAAAGAAAACAAAGAAAAACCCTATGATATGCATATAGTACATATAAACCCCTGATGTCTGGAAAATACCCCTCCAGCAAGAAAGCATGCAAACGAGGGGCCTGCTGTTAAGTTTCTGTTAATGGAGTAGATTTACCTAAATGCCCTTATATAATACAAATAAAAAATGAAAAACTGATCTGGACAAAAAGGGGCAAAACCAAAACTGAAATGGCCCGAGTAGAACCCGTTTTGGGGCCTGAGTCAGGAGGATTTATCTAAGAGAGGTAAGAGATAGGCAGACCAAGGCCAGAGGAATTCCAATAATATCAAGCAACATAATTACGCTAACAGCACAGTTTCATGCATATTTGAGAGGAATACTATCTTCGCTTTTCAAATGGCAAAAAGTTGGAGTCATTTCTCTATCAAGCTTTAGTTCTAATATGCCAAACACAATAGGCAAATAATAATTTCCTAAGGTTGAATTTGTCATTCTATATTTTTCAAAGTAAAAGAAAAATAAAAATAACCATCAACTTCAAAGGCAAAATGCATTTTTTAGCAAGGAAACTCCACTGGCTTCATCTAAGTTGTACAAGGTACTCGTACCATTAAACTCAGTACAACCACTAAGCAAGAGATAGTGCTAAATAAAAATTATATAAAATTTTAAACGTAAGTTTCAACATCAAAATCTATGCACTGGCAATAAAATAAAAAAAAAAAAAAGTCATGACTGCATACCCAATTTGTTCCCTCTAGCTGGCAGTAGAAAGAAGCTGCAATATATCCTGCTATTCCAGATGTAAGTGCATATATGACAACCAGAGCAGTGAACAAAGCTCCCCGATTGTATGGATAAAACACGCCAACCAGCGCAAGTATGAAAATAAATATTGTACTGAAAAGACAATGCACGTCATTTAAATATCAGACTTCTCAAATATTAGTGTAAAGCAACTTGATAAATGAACCCAGTAGAATAAAACACCTTAAAAGGTATACTTACAGGGTAAATAGCTGGGTGCCAGAACCAAGAGCAGCTGCAAACAAAGATTTGTGATTTGGGTATCTAAAAACATCACCATGAATGTACTTCCACCCAGTTTCTTCTTGGTCTTCGGCCATCTCCTCATCATGGGCATACCTTTGCACAAACCAAAAAACATACATATAAACACTAAAAGAAGAAGGATTTCAAACAAACATGAAGTGAAGATCACTACTGGAAAATATTCCTTACTTGACAAAATCATTCTTCAGGACTCGCATGAGAATCGTGGCAAGAAATCCAGTTAAAAGAAGAACTGTCACACAAGAGTTGATTATTGAGAACCAATGGATTTCTAAGTGGTGTGGTAGTGAAGAAGATTGTGAGTACTTCTCCATCCTCTTCTCAAAAGGACTATCTGTTTCCTTCCACTTGACAGTGTACATGAATTCAACATCAACTTCCTTATCCTCAGTAAGGTCCACAAGGGCATTAGGGTCAGTTCGTACATTAACCTCAATGACACGATTCTTATTGTGAAGGATCTCAAAATGAAGATGCTTAAATAGATAATATCTGTACTCGCTGGGGTCAGCTTTTCCATCCTTGTCAACCTTCCCCAAGAAACCCCACAAGGGCAAGTCATCATAGTACATTTGGAAGTAGTAGTCTTTGTTAACAGCACTTCGGAACTGAGCAACTTCTTTCTTTGTCAGCTTCTTTTTGCAAACAATTTCTGAGTCTTTCTCCACTAAAAAATCCAGTTTATATGGAGCAGTGACCAAACGATCTCCATTCAGTACTTCACCAAGAGCTTCTGTTTTCTCTTTCAGATGAGCTGCCATTGACATCCCATCAATAATATATCCACAGTCAAAACAAATATTAAATTATAAGTAAATATAAGAAGGGTGACCAAATGTGAACCTGGCAAGCAGAAAGGGAGATCGAAATAGCGGTATGTTTCGCTGGTATTGAAAACAAACAGCAGTATGACATTAGCTCATTATCAGGCGATACATAAATATATAAACACACACACACACACACACACATCAAGTAATTACATTAAACTACTAGAACGCTACATACTTAGCTTATTATTAGGAATAAAAAGAATAAAAGGAACAAATCAAACATGAAATATCCGCACTTAATTTTCAGTGGATCCATTTAAATTTTAGTATCAAAACTAAAAAAACAGTTGCAGAACATTTGGTTTGCACTTAAAAGTTTTCTCAAAAGTTACCAGTATGCTGTAGAATTTTATTTATTTATTTATTATTATTTTTTACCTAAACCTCATTATATTCTTAAAATATCTGCACAGACCAATCTACTTAGGATACGGGAATATGCGTCCAAAAGGTAGATACAGGTACGTGGAGGCATACTCCATAGTTAAATACATTATATGTTTTATCATATTGTAATGCTTAATGTTGTTTTATATATTTAATATATATATATATATATATATATATATTACTCAAATTAAATGAGGTAAAAGGAAAGGCTTTACACCAACGATCAGTGCTAAGTTGATATTTATTAAGCGTTGGTGAGAAAAGGAAGATTGGTTTATATAGAATGTAAAAATAAATAAGTCCAAAACTAGCATTGAATGAAACAAGAAATAATTTTAAATAATTAAAAATAGGTCGAGAAATGACTTATGATAGATAAGAATGAAAAAAAAGGATACATATGCATACTCACATACACGCAAACCTAGTAATAGAATGATAGCAAGACTCTCCACCTCAATATTCTAACACAAGTTACAGAGTTTCAATTTTAAGCTAAACATATAATCTTTTGTCTCCCCACAGCCCTATTTCTATATCTTAAAAAAAAATTAATTACAAATTGAATCTAATAACTTTCAACAGATTCCACATTATTTAAAAATAATAATAATAATAAAATAATATAAAATAAAAATAAAAATTGTTAGGTAAAGTACTCACACACATTTCACGATTTGCCCACCATAGGGCTTGAACCCCTCATCTCCCCCTTTGAGAGAGGAGAGAGGAGAGTGGAGAGGTTATATACCATTGGGGGGGAAGGGATCCTCTCCCGAAAGAATCCAAATTCAATGGCCCATTGGTCAAAAGATTCCACATTGTTAAACTATTGATAAAGGATCAATGGAAAAAGATCGTGAAATCAAGTTGATATTAGGTAACCAACCAACCCACTGAGAGGAATCCATAGCATGGTAAGCTTATCTATCCACATCCATTGAAAATGGCTCCAGTTCATCCCTAGATATTCTTCTACCATTACAACTATACATATTGACTATAGTATATATATACACAGACAAACATGTAAAGAAGGAACTAAGATCCATTTCGTATAAACCCAACAAACCAAATATTCAACAGATCCACAAAATGTCAAAGTTATACACAAATCAACAATGGAGATAGGGAGAGATGTGTATACCTAGGATTTTGGAAGGGACCGACCTTGTTGGCATAGAGAGGGACCTGGTCTCCAGGTTTGTACCGATGATCAGACCCATCTGATCTCACCATCGTTGCACTGCACATTACAAGCAACGCGACGACGACCCACCCAATCATCGTCTTCTCCATTTCGCTAACAAGTCACGACCCCTAGATCTATATATATAGATATAGATATAGAAATAGATATATAGATAGAGAAATGAATAGAACAGATCTCGATGTTCCTGTAAAGGGGTTTTTTTATCGCACCCAAATTTGCAATGAGTGGAAAACAAGCGACAACATGACTTGCGAGCGAACGAAAATGGAGAAGACGACGACTTGGTGATCTGACCTACCTATTTGTATGAGAGTCCTTCACATATTCAATTTACACAAATCATTTTATATCCTTACATTTTCCTCTAAATTATATTTAAAATTTAAAATGGGAGTAAATAAAAAAAAAAAAAAATTCTCTTAAATTATTTTGCAATTGAATATAATTTCATAAATCATCCTTCTACAATATTCAACTGAATGAAATTATCATTATAAAATGGGAATAAAAAAATGTTTAAAAGATGATTTTGAATTTTTTTATATAAAAAAAATAGTGCTACAATTGGTTTTGAATTTTGAAACCTCAATCTCTCTCTCTCTCTATATATATTTGTATGAGAGTAAATTTGGTTTTGAAGAAATGGGCACATTGGTCAAAACATAATTTTTTCTTTCTCTTTCTTTTTCTTTTTTCTTTTTCTTTTTATAACTAACTATGGATAGTTACTTTTTGTTTTGAAAACTCAATTAAATACCTAATTTAATCAAGTATTATTTACTTAAATGCATTTGATAAAGTTAACAATATACCACTTAAATGAATAAGTTTCACTTAAAATAATTAAAATCTTAAGTGATGTAACTCCATAAATCATTAAAAACAATTAAATTTTAAACAAAGTAACAAATGGTTTTCAATTTCCAATATCTAATTTTTAATGTTAATTAAACAACACTCATCATAACCCCATTAGTTGACTACAACAATGATCTTTGTTGGTTTCATCAATTTGAAAATTTAAAATTCTAATTATATTCCTACATCAATGGGATAAATATAGTTGAGTGAAAGGTGAGTTATCCAATTTTACTAGGGGTGTGCAAATAATCCGTTAATCCGGTTTAAACGAATCCGATCCATGTGGTTTGGTTTGGTTTTAAGATCTTATGGTTCGGTGATGGTTTAGAAAAATAACAATCCGTTATTCGCGGTTCGGTTAACGAATTGAGTCCTGAAAAAACCAATCTGAACCGATCCGAACCGTTGACTAAATAATATATTATATATAACTATATATATACAATATTGAAAGTATTTCTATAGTAATTAAGTATATAGTTTACAAATCT